>CAUYRH010064059.1:0-13850 GCA_963574655.1 Perodicticus potto
AGATATAAGAGATTTAAATGAGACTCTAGAACAACTGTGCTTGATAGACATATATAGAACACTCCATCCCAAAGGTAAAGAATATACATTCTTCTCATCATCCCATGGAACATTCTCCAAAATTGATCATATCCTAGGACACAAAATAAACCTCAACAGAATCAAAAGAATTGAAAATTTGCATCTTCTCAGACCACAAGGCACTAAAAGTGGAACTCAACTCCAAAAAAACGTTCAACCTCACACAAAGGCATGGAAGTTAAACAACCTTATGCTGAATGACAGTTAGGTGCAGGAAGAAATAAAAAAGGAAGTCATTAACTTCCTTGAGTATAACAACAATGAAGATACAAAATCCCAAAACCTGTGAGATACAGCAAAAGCAGTCTTGAGAGGAAAATTTACCACTTTAGAAGCCTATATTCGAAAACAGAAAGAGAGCACATCAACAAACTCATAAGTCATCTTATGGAACTGGAAAAAGAAGAACAATCTAAGCCTAAACCCAGCAGAGGAAAAGAAATATCCAAAATTAAATTAGAGATCAATGAAATTGAAAACAAAAGAATCATTCAGAAAATTAATGAAACAAGGAGTTGGGAAGAAATAAATAAAATAGATGAACCTTTGGCCAGACTAACTAGAAATAAAATAGTAAAATCTCTAGTAACCTCAATCAGAAATGATAAAGGGGAAATAACAACTGATGCCACAGAGATATAAGAGACTATTTCTGAATACTACCAGAAACTATATGCCCAGAAATTTGACAATGTGAAGGAAACAGACCAATATTTGGAATCACACCCTCTCCCTAGACTTAGCCCAGATGAAATAGATCTCCTGAACAGACCAATTTCAAGCACTGAGATCAAAGAAACAATAAAAAAATCTCCCAACAAAAAAATGCCCTGGCCTGGATGGCTTCACACCAGAATTTTATCAAGCCCTCAAAGACGAGCTTATGCCTATATTGCAGAAATTATTCCAAAAAATTGAGGAGGAAGGAATCTTCCCGAACATGACCCTGACACTGATACCAAAACCAGAAAAAGACCCAACTAAAAAGGAGAACTTTAGACCAATTTCACTAATGAATATAGATGCAAAAATTCTCAACAAAATCCTAGCCAATAGATTACAGCTTATCATCAAAAGTCATACATCATGATCAAGTAGGTTTCATCCCAGGGATATAAGGCTGGTTTAATATACATAAATCCATAAACATTATTCACCATATCAACAGAAGCAAAAACAAAGTCCATATGATCCTCTCAATAGATGCAGAAAAAGCATTTGATAAAATCCAGTATCCTTTTCTAACTAGAACACTGAAGAGTTTAGGCATAGATAACACATTTCTTAAACTGATTGAAGCTTTCTATGACAAACCCACAGCTAATATTTTACTGAATGGAGTTAAACGGAAAGCTTTTCCACTTTGAACTGGAACCAGACAAGGTTGTCCTCCGTCACCATTACCATTCAACATAGTGTTGTAAGTTCTAACCAATATAATTAGGCAAGACAAGAAAATAAAGGGCATCCAGATGGGAACAGAGGAGGTCAAACTCTCCCTCTTTGCTGATGATATGATTTTATACTTAGAGAACCTCAAAGACTCAAGCACAAGACTCTTGGAAGTCATCAAAAAAATACAGTAATGTCTCAGGATATAAAATCAATGTCCACAAGTCAGTTGCTTTTGTATACGCCAACAACAGTCAAAATGAGAGGCTAATTAAGGACACAACTCCCTTCACCATAGTCCCAAAGAAAGTGAAATACTTAGGATTTTACCTAACAAAAGAGGTGAAGGACCTCTATAAAGAAAATTATGAAACCCTAAGAAAGGAAATAACAGAGGACTTTAACAAATAGAAGAACATACCATGCTAATGGTTGGGAAGAATCACCATTGTTAAAATGTCTATACTTCCCAGAGCAATCTACTGATTCAATGCCATCCCTATTAAAATACCAACATCCTATTTTCAAGACTTAGAAAGAATGATTCTGTGCTTTGTATGGAACCAGAAAAAAACCCTTATAGCTAAGGCAGTTCTTAGTAATAAAAAAGTCATGGACATCACCATATCAGATTTTAGGCTGTACTACAAGGCCATAGTGGTCTTGAGATCAAAGAAACAATAAAAAATTGCCATGCATGGTACTGGCACAAAAATAGAGACATAGACATTTGGAATCGAATAGAAAACCGGGAAATGAAACCAACAACTTACAACCACCTAATCTTTGATAAACCAAAGAAGAACGTATACTGGAGGAAAGACTCCCTATTCAATAAATGGTACTGGGAGAACTAGATATCCACATGTAAAAGACTAAAACTGGACTCACACCTTTCTCCACTCACAAAAATTGATCCAAGATGGATAAAGGACTTAAATTTAATGCATGAAACAATAAAAATCCTCAAAGAAAGAATAGGAAAAACACTGGAAGATATTGGCCTGGGGAAAGACTTTATGAAGAAGACTGCCATGGCAATAACAACAATAGCAGTAATAAACAAATGTGATTTAATTAAACTGAAAAGCTTCTGTACAGCTAAGGAGATAACAACCAAAGCAAATAGACAACCTACCCAATGGGAAAGGATATTTGCCTATTTTGAATCAGACAAAAGCTTAATAACTAGGATCTATACAGAACTTAAATTAATACACAAGAAAAAAAAACCAACAATCCCATATATCAATGGGGAAGAGAGATGAACAGAACCTTCTCTAAAGAAGACAGATGAATGGTTAGCAAACATATGAAAAAATGCTCATCATCTCTAATTATTTGAGAAATGCAAATTAAAACCATCCTGAGATATCATCTAACCCCAGCAAGAATGGCCCATATCACAAATCTCAAAACTGCAGATGCTGGCGTGGATTGGAGAGAAAAGAACACTTTTATACTGCTAGTGGGACTGCAAACCAATACAACCTTTTTGGGAGGAAGTATGGAGAAACCTCAAAGAACTCAACCTACACTTCCCATTTGATGCTGCAATCCCATTACTGGGCATCTATCCAGAAGGAAAAACCTTTTATTATAAAGACACTTGTACTAGACTGTTTATCGCAGCTCAATTTACAATCAGTAAAATGTGGAAATAGCCTAAATGCCCCTTAACCCAGGAATGGATTGGCAAGCTGTGGTATATGTATACCATGGAATATTATTCAGCTATTTTAAAAAATAGAGATTTTGCAGCATTTGTATGAACCTGGATGGAGGTGGAACACATTATTCTTAGTGAAGCATCACAGGAATGGAGAAGCATGAATCCTATGTATTCAACTTTGATATAAGGACAATTAAAGACAATTAATGACACCGTAGGGTGTGGGAGAAGGGGAGAGCAGGCAGAGAGAGAAGGAGGAAGGGGGTGAGGGAAAGGAAAAGAAAAAAAAAAGAAAAGAAAATAGTGACTAATTCTCACAAAAATTGGATTTAATTTTGATCAAAGTACATTATTTGAACATTAATTTTTAATTGAACTATATTTACAATTCTTTTGGAATAAGCCCTATACGCATTAAAATTGTTCTGTAAGAAAACTGAAAAAGCAGCTGATGTTTTCAAGAATTATGAAAATGTTCAATGCTTTTTTTGAGGAGTCTGGTGGAGGTTTTATAACTAACTAGCTCTTATTTTCTTGCTCAGATAATAATATGTTGGCATTTTGAATACTGTTCAAACAGATAGCCAATATATTAATTTTTTCTAAAGAAGATACTTGCTCATACTTACCACACTTAAGGGGCAAATTTATAGCTAACTTTCAGTGTGATGAATTGCTTTGGTTTATTTAATTATTGATATACAGAAGAAGTGTTCAATTTTCTTCCTTTTAGAGACATTCCAAGTAAATTAATTAAATAATTTCTATAAATATTGAATTGCCTGATTTTGCGATACTTTTTTGTGAGTTTACTTATAACATAAATATTGCTAATAGAAAGATGCATAGTTGACCTGTATATTACATATAAAGCCCATTTGCTACAATTTTCAGAGTTTGCAGATTTAATCAGCAATCTACTATATAATTTTCTCTGGAGCTTTATAATCAGCAGCACCATAAAATGCATTAAATAGTTCTTAAAACTGGGCCAAGTAAGGAGAGTTTAAATTGAAATTGTCTTTAGTGAAAATATAGTCTTCTGAGTCTAATTAGTACCTTTAGAGTACAGATCTGGGGCAAGAGCTACAACCACCTTCTATTGGCCAGATTTGTTTTCCAGGTAATGCATTTCTTTGATTTAATGTCTTCCTTGCCTGAAAAGGGACCCCTCCAAGGAGATGTTGTTACTATCTATTTTCAATTACCACAATCACGCCACCATAAAAGACTAAGATAAGAATCATTTTGATAATAATAGAGACTCAAAAATGAGCTCTTAAATTGCCATATTCATTCATTACCTGGCATGAGGCTTTCAAATTACTTTATTATACTTTAAAACCAGTAAGGATCATGTTGAAGGAAGAGTAGTATTATAGTTTTCATTCACCCATTTGTTAAAAGCTTAACTACCAGCAATTTTTATCATTTGGGAAAAAGATGATCACACTTATGTGGGGGTCCCGGGGGGAATCAAAATAAGCTGACAATTGAAAACTCAAATTAAAGCCTCTGTCCTCACATTCGTGTGCCCCATTCACAGCCTTTCAGTCATCTCCTGTGACTGCTCCTGGTGCTGCTTGGCTCCCCCCGTGATCTGACGGGTATCTGAAGGTACAAGTTTAAACTCACAAATGAATGGATCCAATCCAAGGAACTATAAAACCTTGTATATATCAGAAAAAATCTGGAAGTCTTATAGTAAAAATATCTTCTTCGAAATCATTTTTGAGACCAGGTGCAGTGGCTCATGCTTGTAATCCCATCACTCTGGGTGGCCAATGCAGGTAGATTGCTTGAGCTCAGGAGCTTGACACCAGCTTGAGCAAGAGCGAGACCCCATCTCTACTAAAAATAGAAAAACTAGCTAGGTGTTGTGGCAAGCACCTGTGGTCCCAGCTACTTGGGAGGCTGAGGCAAGAGGATCACTTGAGCCCATGAGTTTGAGGTTGCTGTGAGCTGTGATGCCACAGCACTGTACCCAGGATGACTACCTCAAAAAAACAAAACAAAACAAAGCAAGAATGAACTCATTTTTGAGGGGAAGCCTACATTGCTCAGTTAGAAACACACTCAGGACTGGAGTCTTCTTCATTCACAACCCACATCCTCTTCATTCAGAAATGACAACAAACCACACACTTCTTCAACAATATTTATTGGTAAGAATCATTTTCTCAATTCAGCATTTTCCTTCAAAGAAGCTCAAAGTACCAACTTTATACACACACATATATACATATATAAAATAAGATTTAACAGAAAAGAAGGACTCAGGGGTAGGGCTTTTTGATTTTTCTTACCACTCTCTCCTTGATTCATAAAATTGAAGTGGGAAGGTTGTTCTCCGTTTTTGATTTTGGAAGAATTAAGACTTTCAAGAGTAGGGTGCTGGCCCCATATACTGAGGGTGGCAGGTTCGGCCCCGGCCAAACTGTAGCAAAAAATAAACAAATAAATACATAAAGTGAGGAAGGAAAAAGTGCTTAAAAAAATACAAAATAAAATCCCTACTGAAAATTTTAATTTCAAATTTATTTTATTTTATTTCAAATTTTTATTTTATTTCAGAATTTTTATTTCTGGTAATCAGACCCTCAGTACGGACTCTCCAAACTTCCATGAGATTAATCAGGTAGATGGTGGAAAGAATGAGGAAGCACAATATTGATGAACAAACTCCTAACCGTGCTAGGAAGTTTCACTAACTGTGAGGCCAGTGAAATAGGATTAAAATAGTGAGTTGCTACAATGGAAAAGCCAGCAATTTCCTGGTTTCCTTCGGGTTGAGTACAGCAAAATATTGATTCAATTGATGCAATTTCCCATTAACAGATATTTTTAAAAGCTGATACTGAAGTAAACCATTATCTGTTAGTTGCTATTTTCCCCTTGGTGTTGATTCCTGGCGCTGACGTTAACTTATGGCGTGACCTTGGACCAGTCATTTAACCTTTCGATGCCTCAGTTTTCTCGCTGTAAAATAGGGGTGAAGAGAAGAATCTCTACTCATGTCAGAGAAAGAGTTTACGACAATGTGGGCTCACAGGTTCCCCCAGGATGTTAGCCACTGCTGTGGTTGGTGGTGGGGCTACATAGCCGGCTATTGCTCCTGCTTTGAGCTAATGAAGAATAAAATGTACTTTTTATTTCTGGGTTTTGTTTTTTTTTTTCCGTAGAAACAGAGTCTCACTTTATTGCCCTTGGTCGTGTGCCATGGTGTCACACAGCTTCACTGAAATGTCCCACTATACAGGATGGTGTACAGACAGGTGTGATAGTGCACGGTGCAGAGACATGTAGAACTTGGTCACCACAAGCATACAGGGACACTTCTGTGAGCTGTGCCTGCAATTCTGTGAACTTTCTTGACATGAGAACAGGAAATCCAGATTGAGTGGATTTTGCTTTCCATGATTCAAGTTAAATGATTTTGCAGTGACCTTGCAAGTATTCTGAAATCAAGTTGAAACTAGATATTAGTCATTTACTGAGCCCTTGAAGATTCCTATAAAGCTTTATAAGAAAGGATCTAGGTGGTGGCTTCTCTATTTAAGATGACTTCTAAGAGAAAAAATCATTAGCTGAATCCGTATATCTTGAGATAATGTGGAACAACGCTACTAAGATAGAGAAGATCTTTGGACTGAAGAAAATCAGACAGGACCCACCTGATAAATGGAAAGAGTGAAGATTAGTTATAATATTAACGACATGCACTTTGATTTTAATTATTTTATTTTGTTATTTTCCCTCTGAAAAGTTTGACTATACATGACCTGTGTAGGAAAACTTGGAAATAACATGAAGGTTTCCAAGGGCTTCAAGATTATCCAGGATCACAGAAAAAAAAATGGCAATGAATATCATACCCATTTTTACCTGTAAAGGGGAGTGGAAAAGATAGAATTGCTGTAATTGGACTTTCTCCAGACATGCTGAGAGTAATTCCTGCTTTTGCCAAAAATTATGCATAGGTCATTAATCACAACCTAGGAACTGCATCTAACCTGAAAATCCAAAGACCTTTCTGTGGCCATAGCCAGAATGAATCCAAATTGCATAGAATATTAAATTTTGAATTCCCTATGTGCTTATTAATGAGCCGTCCCTGAACATATCCAAAAATAAATTCCATTTACCCCATGGGGAGCATTATTTCACCCTACAACATTTTTCTCTTGGAATCAATAGCACAATCACTCTTTCCTCAAATGAACTGAACGGGTCTCCTGGGACACAAAAATCTCCTGGCCCTTTGAAAGTATTCTGGCACCAGGAGCCTGAGTGCCCAGAACCACTGCAGGGTCACAGCTGGGAGACACCATGTTCCTCCATTTCAGGGACCCACAAGCAGCCTGATGCTTTCTGAAGAGTGGTGCCCACATGTCACGTTTTCCAGGGATCTCTCCAGGAGGGGATGCTTGCCCAATTCTGGAGACAAAGACAACTGCTGGCTACAGGGAATTGGTCTACTCGCCTTTACTCCATACATCTTGCAAAGGAGGGGCACTGGATACAGGCAGAAATTTTAACCTTCCATTAGCAAGTCTGTGTATCTGGTAAGCAGCAGCTTCCTCCTGTCACATTTTGTGTATTTTTTAAGGCTGCATACTTTGGGCTTGCTCCCAAATCATCATCCAAGATGTTGCCCACACTCTTAAGAATGGAGATATATATATATCTATATCTATATCTATCTATCTATCTATCTATATATATATATATATGAAAGAATGGATATAAAATAAGTGACATGGAACACTATATATTTTGAAATGATCTGCTCTATTTTATAGTAAGAGCATGGCTTTATTTTACTATCTAACTTCTAGAACTTTCTATAGCTCATTTTATAATCATAAAATATTTTACAATCATCTTAATAAACCAATTCTCTTAATAATTTGACAAGTCTCATGCACTTAAGCAAACTACATGTAGAAGCAGGAAAAAGTTGTACCTTTGAGGTTTTTTGGGTGAGTCTTATTTAACTATGCAGAGATATCTTCAGCATATCACATCATCCCACAGTTTGTCACAAAGTTCTTCCAAGAATGCTTCTTCATTCTTTAAACTGACTTCCTCTCCAGATCCCTCCAGGAGGCAGTCATGAGAGAAGATTTCAATATTGCATATGACTCAGCAGGCCTTGGTGGGAGGATCTTTTTGGGGGCGCATGGGGGTAGAGTCTCACTTTGTTGCCCTGGCAGAGTGGCCTGGCATCATAGCTCACAGCAACCTCAGACTCCTGGGCTCAAGTGAATCTCTTGCCTCAGCCTCCCGAGTGGCTGGGACTACAGGTACCCGCCACAATGCCTGGCTAGGTCTTGCTCTAGCTCAGGTTGGTCTCGGACTGGTAAGCTCAGGTGAACTGCCCACCCCAGCCTCCCAGAGTGTGCTAGGATTAAGGGTGTGAGCCACCATGCCCCGCCTGTGGGAGATCTTTTGAGCACAGGTGCTTGAGGCTAGCCTGGGCACCAGAGAGAGATTCCATTTTTTTTTTAAAAAAATTGCACATTTATCCTTTAATATTATCTCCCCAAGATCCTGTAAACTGAACATCAGCTTAGATCTCCATGGGATTTCTGGCTGTTTTGAGTGTACTGCAGACACTGATGGGGTTGCACAATGATTTGCTATGGTCTTTTGATAGACAAGAACTGGATACTGGGGGCAGCTGGCCACACTGATTTATAAGGTGGCACCATGTCTTTTAAAACCAGAAAACACCTAGCCCTGCAGTTTGGAAAGTGATGAAATGCTCTTACTGCAGACAAGTTGTGGATTTATGGACTCTGCTGTCCGTGCTCAGCATCTTGCCACAGAATCTGCAGTGCAGTGAAATAGAATTCTTTCATCCGTCCCAGACAGGCAGAAATGGTTTCTTTCTCCTTTCTGGTTTGCAGTTTCACTACTTTATGTCAGACCAGACTTCAGCCTTGGATGTTTCACAACCAAGGTTTTTTGGTAGGAGGGTGACAAAAAAGCATTTGTTTCAAGTCTTAAATAAGTGTCAGTCTCCTCCCCTCACCCCCGACAAGTGACATCGCATTTTGGGATTCTGTGTTATTTCAATGAGCCTTATAATCCTCAGCTGTGTTGCTAATATGGGTCAAGATATTGATTCCCCTGGTTTTGGCTGTGAGTGGCTTCTTATGAAAAGCATCGACTCAGCTGTTCAACTCAGCTGAACTACTTTGCATGCTCAGAATGTGTTGATTTTGCTGCTGAGTGGTGAAAATCAGACAGGATCCTTTAGTCATTGCAAGTCTGTTCAGATTACCATTGGGGTTTTAGTTCCATGTTGTAGAACTGGGAAAATAAAAGAAAAAATGATGACTTTCATCATCACGGGGAACCTGCCTCATGTTCCCTCCCTCAGAAGCACACAACTCCTTGAGAACAGACTCTGCCGCATATCATTTTAATACAAGTTTTCAGGGGTGGTGTCCACAGACCTTTCCCCGAGTCACTGACTGCGTCATTTACTGCCACTCTCTCTTGTAAGTAGCCAGCTCCTCCAGGAAGATGAACTGCTACGGCTTGCTTTGGCTGTGTCTATTTGATCATTCAAAAATTAGTGATTAGTCAGTGTGCAGAGATCTTTAGAAATGTCATTTCACAATGTAGACAAAGAAACCAAAACATTCATTTTGGAAACTCAGATTGTAAATTCCTTGACGGAGATGGCAGGAGTTCACAAGATCCAGCCATAGTGTGGTGCATATCAGAGGGGTCAATAAATCTCTCTATCTCGGACATCACAATCAAGCTGTTAAGTCCTTGTCTCCAGACTGATGGTCTCCTCTGAGTAGCCAGTAACCGTTAACCATTCTTTAGGATTCAAACAAAGGCAATAAATTCTTCTAAAACATTAAGTGAGAGTATTGCAGCCCTGGATGGTGTAGTTGATGAGATATCTTGAGGCTCTGGGAATTCATTCACTTTGCTTGGCTGAACACCACCCTAAGATCACCAATGACTTCAATAATGTAAATAGTTTCTAGAATGTCGGAGAGGCTCATTTGCATTTGTTATTATGGGGATTGTCTGCTTGACTGCCAAAAGGTTTATAGTTCCCAATATGAGATTCTGAAAATCCCCAAGTCCAATCTCAATACTATACACACACATGCACACACACATTTCACAACCTAAACAAAGGGAATGAATGTTGCCATAGGGCCAGACGGCACAGACTGACGGAGGTATTGTGCCTGCCTTCCCTTTACTGGAAATATGGCAGATATTCCAACATTCGGATAATTACTTTAAAAGGACTTTAAAAAATCCTAGCTGCACTGTGGTAATATACTGTACTGCACCCCAAATACTGGCAGCCATTTATTGGATATGACCATGTTAATAACCAAAAGAAAAGGTTTAGAGTGTTGACTTCAATTCTCACAAAGCTCTAAACCAGTGGTTCTCAACCTTCCCAATGCCGCAACCCTTTAATACAGTTCCTGTGGGTTGCAACCCACAGGTTGAGAACCGCTGCCCTAAACATTAGATCTTGTTCTCTCCATTTTATACACAAAAAGGAGAAGTTAAGGCACTTGCCTAAAAGGACACATAGCTGATACATACACAGTCATAGTTTAAACAAAGATGGGTCTGGTTCCAAAGACAAGCCTGGATGCTGTCTTTGCGCTGTTTCCTGCGGGAGTGAATGGCCAATAGCCACCTCTGGCTTCTGAGCACTTCCATGAGATGTGTGTCTAGTACAAGTGAAATGTGCTGTCAGTATAAAATGCACATCAGATTTTAAAGACTCAGTGCGAAAAATAAAGTATGTATAATATCCCAATAATTTTATATATCGGTTATATGGTGAAATGGTAATACATTTTTCTTTTTAAAATATAGCTGCAGAAAATTTTCAAGTACACAAGTGCCTCTTATTACGTTTCTAATGGACAGAGCTATGCAAATCTGTATTTCATTCTAAAGTATCTCCCACTTATACGAATAAATATGTTGGATCTAAGAACTTATTTTGTTCCTCTTCAAAAAACCCTGTGGTTGACTCGGTGCTCGTAGCACAGTGGTTATGGCGCCAGCCACATATACCAAAGCTGGTGGGTTCGAACCCAGCCTGGGCCAACTAAACAACAATGACAATTGCAATAAAAAATAGCCAGGTGTTGTGACAGATGCCTGTAGTCCCAGCTCCTTGGAAGGCTGAGGCAACAGAATCGCTTAAGCCCAAAAGTTTGAGGCTGCTATAAGCTGTGACGCCACGGTCCTCCACTGCACTCTACCAAGGGCAACATAATGAGACTCTGTCTCAAAAAAAAAAAAAAAGAAAAAGAAAAAGAAAAAAGAAAAGAAAAAAGAAAAAGCCTGTGGTTGAAAATGAAGAATGAGAAGAGTAATAGGCCCGTTTTACAAATGCACTGTTTATGAGACAAGGATGAAATGTAGTTTGTCCTTTTAACATTTCTCATTAAAGACTGTAGTGTAATTACTCTTTGTTGCCTTAATTTTCTTCAAGTGTTCACAGTTTGTGTTTGTTTGTTTTGGGAGGCCAAAATCAAACACAGGAATGCAGGGAAGAAGTCTTCTATACCAGGACAATGTCTTCTTCTGCAAGGTCTTTTTTGTAATTCATTCATTCATTTAAAAATAAGCACGATCGCATGGAGCCTTTCTGAAATCCTTGAAAAACAAGGCAGGAGAAATATAGCAGGTGCTACAACACTGCATGAAGTATGCAAATCTGCATTTCCCAACTTTCAGGAGGATGAAATTAAGGGTATTACACTTTATTATCACATCCCTCTGACAATCATCATTGTACATGTAAGTAATAGTTGCAAATGGGGTTCTGACATTACAGCACTTGATAATCCCAGGAGGCCCACTCTTTTTGGACCAATTCCTGGTGTCCCATTAGTGCCATCAGTGCCAGTACCACTGGCCACCATTTCAAAGCATCAGAGATTGGCATAATCAGAACTTACGGCAAATTTTTCAGACCAGATGACCTGCTCAGCTCAATAAATTGTTGCCTCAAGCCCTGACTGACACCAGTGAGGAGACAGTAATAAAGATGAATGGGACACTTTCCTCTTGATTCTTGTAAGTCGGCCATTTTATCTTCAAAAACAGTTTTGAAATGATTTTTGGAGAAGATGCCTGCAGAATGAAGCTCACCAGCATGTTAGACAGCCACGCACTTCTCTCCCATCATCGCTTTTATTTTTATTTATTTTTTATTAAATCATAGCTGTGTACATTAATGCAATCTTGGGGTACAATGTGCTGGTTTTATATACAATTTTTGTCATCAAACTGGTTAACATAGCCTTCACTACATTTTCTTAGTCACTGTGTTGTGACATTTATATTGTACATTTAGTAAATTCAACATGTACCCTTGTAAAATGCACCGTAGGTATGGTTCCACCAATTACTCTTCACCCTTCCTCCACCCACCCTCCCTTCACCCTCCCCTTTTCCCTTCTTCTTGGGCTATCATCGGATTATAGCTTTCATATTAAAGCTATAAATTAACTTCATAGTAGGGCTGAGTACATTGGATACTTTTTCTTCCATTCTTGAGATACTTTACTAAGAAGAATATGTTCCAGCTCTATCCATGTAAACACGAAAGAGGTAAAGTCTCCATCTTTTTTAAGGCTGCATAATATTCCATGGTGTACATATACCACAATTTATTAATCCATTCATGGGTCGATGGGCACTTGGGCTTCTTCCATGACTTAGCAATTATGAATTGGGCTCCAGTAAATATTCTGGTGCAAATATCTTTGTTATAAAGTGATTTTTGGTCTTCTGGATATATGCGTAGTAGAGAAATTGTAGGATCCAATGGTAGGTCTATATTTAGATCCCTAAATGATCTCCAAATATCTTTCCAAAAGCAACATATTAGTTTGCATTCCCACCAGCAGTGCAGAATTGTTCCCTTTTCTCCACATCCACATCAGCAGCTCTGGTTTTGGGATTTTGTGATGTGGGCTAATATTACTGGAGTTAGATGATATCTCAAAGTGGTTCTAGGTTGCATTTCTCTGATGATTAAGGATGATGAGCATTTTTTCATGTGTCTGTAGGCCATGCACCTGTCTTCAGAGTTTCTCTAAGAAAAGAAATAGCTGAAGATGTTAACAAATGTAAAAACATACTATCTTCATGGCTGGGAAGAATCAACATTGTCAAAATGTCCATATTACTCAAAGCAATATACAATTTTAATGAAATCCCTTTTAAAGCTCCACTGTCATACTTTAAAGATCTTGAAAAAATTATACTTCATTTTATATGGACTCAGAAAAAACCTCAAATAGCCAAGACATTACTCAGAAATAAAAACAAAGCAGGAAGAATCATGCTACCAGACCTCAGACTATACTATAAATCAATAGTGATCAAAACAGTATGGTACTGGCATAAAAACAGAGAGGTAGATGTATGGAACAGAATAGAGAACCAAGAGCTGAACCCAGCTACTTACCATCATTTGATCTTCGATAAGCCAATTAAAAACATTCAGTGGGGAAAAAAATTTCTTATTTAACAAATGGTGCTGGGTGAACTGGCTGGCGACCTGTAGAAGACGAAACGGGACCCACGCCTTTCACCATTAACTAAGATAGACTCTCACTGGATTAAAGATTTAAACTTAAGACATGAAACTATAAAAATACTAGAAGTGCAGGGAAAACACTTG
>CAUYRH010064060.1:0-61889 GCA_963574655.1 Perodicticus potto
CGGACCTGCCACCTCCTCCTTGGTGGTATCAGTGCTGCGGCAGCCAGCTGAAGAACCAGCAGGCTGGATGACAGGCAAGGAGGGGGACCTCTAACCCTCACCGGAGGCTCCAATAGCCAAAAAGGCCGGACAACTGCCGAGGAGACACCTGTGCCTTGGTGTCTCCTTCACTTTACACTTAGGACTAAATGTGGAATCCCCATTTCCTATGCCTAGGTCAATTTCATGTGAATTTCCTAGGCCTTAATTCCATGAATGGACTGTGTCCATTCACTGATACATTCATTCACTTTGCCCCAGCGGAAGGGACTGTGTTCATTCGTTTCCTGGCCAAGGAACCCATATACCTATATATACCCTGAGGCTAGAGGCCCAGAGGAGGAGACGGGGAAAGACCGGGAGAGGAACGGAGAGAGCTTCTCTCTCCCCACTTGAGTTCTCTCTCTCTACCAGGAGCTTTAGTGTTTTCTGTATTCTCTTCTGGAAATAAATTCTGTCTTACCACTGGAAAAAAATAAAAACAAAAAATAAAAGTCTTTGAACTTGCCTAGACATGGAAATAAAATTAAGAAAAACTAAATTAAAAAAAATTGATTCGAGATGGATAAAATATTCAAATCCAAGGCATGAAATGATTGAAATCCTAGAAGAAAGTGTGGGAAAAACTCTCGATGATGTCGGCCTGGGGAAAGATTTTATGAAGAAGACTTTAACAGTAATCACAACAACAACAACAAATATAAACAAATGGAACTTAATTAAACTGAAAAGCTTCTGCATAGCTAAGGACACAGCAATCAAAGCAAATAGACAACTTTCGGAATGGGAAAAAATATTTTCATGTCACAAATCTAACAAAGGGTAGATAACTAGAATCTACAGAAAACTCAAATTAATCAACAAAAAAAGAGCAAACTATCCCATCTATCACTGGGAAAGGGACCTGAACACAACCTTCTGTGAAGAAGAGAGACGAATGGCTAACAAACATATGAAAAAAATGCTCATCATCCCTGCTTATCAGGGAAATGCAAATCAAAACCACCCTGAGACATCACCTAACCCCAGTAAGATTAGTCCATATCACAAAGTCCCAAAGTTGCAAATGCTGGCGCAGTACGTGGAGAGAGGGGAATACTCTTATACTGCTGGTCAGACTGCAAACTAATATAGCCTCTTTGGAAAGAAATATGGAGAATCCTCAAAGATCTCAAATTAGATCTCCCATGTGACCCCACAATCCCCCGACTAGGCATCTACCCAGAAGAAAAAAAAATCATTTTATCATAAGGACATTTGCACTAGATTGTTTTTCCGCAGTTCAATTCACAATCACCAAGATGTGGAAACAACCTAAATGCCCATCAGCTCAGGAATGGATTAACAAGCTGTGGTGTATGTACACCGTGGAATACTATTCAACTGTAAGAAAAGATGGAGACTTTACACCTTTTGTATTAACCTGGATGGAGCTAAAACACATTCTTCTTGGTAAAGTATCACAAGAATATAAAAACTAATATCCAATGTAATCAATACTAATATGAAGCCAGTAGACAATCTAATTTGTGCTCACAAAAGGAAAAAAACTCATTTTAATTCATCTTGGGCAGAGGGGGAATGAGGAGGAGGGGGGTTGGGTGCTCTCACTTAATGGACACATTAGTGGGACCCTTAATGTAGGGGTGTATGGTGCACCTTTTGGGTGTGGGACAACTATAAGAGGAACTCTACCTACCAAATTCAAATATTGTGACCTGGTTGTACCCTCACATTAACCTGAAATTAAAAAAAAAAAGGAAACCCACAGGATCGAAGAAACGTGTGCAAGTAACTGGATGAGGCACTTATATCCACATGTGAATAAAGAGATCTTACAAAGAAATGGAAAGACAGACAAGAATTTCTCGTATCAACCCCACTGTGGAAGGCCTCACTCCTGCCCTCGCAACAGGAAAGAAACTGAAAATCAATGGCTTTCCTTGGACTCGTGAATCAGCATGGGTCAAAGGGCCCCCAGTACCCTGAAATGGACCAACGGCCCCACCAAGACCAGCCGGCTGGGAGCTGTGGCTGAAGGAGCACACCTGCTAGGTCTGAGGAAGTGCTGGAGGCCAAGCCTGTGAAACTCCCGGTACAGTCGGGGGCCCCCACCCTTCTGTGCTTTTTGCCTCCAGGAAGCCCACCAGGTTTTAGTGAAGAGCCAAGAAAGGGCCCCTGTGGGTCCCACATGGGGAGGGAGTGACCACATGAAACATGCCCAGAGTGTGCTCCATAGCAGAGGGGAATTGGCTCTCCATTGGGAACACTTGTCCCATGTTGGGGAAGAGTGTTTTCCTGACTCTGCCCCTCTGGCTTTTCTCTCTTGCCTAAGGGAAAGGGGGGAAAACTGAGACAACTGTGAGGGACACAAGCCCACTGGGACTGCACCTCCCCACAGTACCACCAGGGACCCCGCACAATGACAGGGACTCCACACAGTGACAGGGACATTGCATGATGACAGGGACCCCACACTGTGACCGGGACATCGCATGGTGACAAGGACCCCACACAGTGACAGGGGCACTGCACCATGACAGGGTGATAGGGACCCCACATGGTAACAGGGACACTGCACCATGACATGGTGACAGGGACCCCACACAGTGATAGGGACCCTGTGTGGTGACAGGGACCCCACAAGGTGACAGGGACCCTGCATGGTGACAGGGATCCTGCCAGTGCAGGGACCCCACATGATGACAGGGACACTGCACCATGACAGGGTGACAGGGAACCCGTATGATAACAGGAACACTATACCATGACACGATGACAGGGACCCCACGTGGTGTTAGGGACCCTGCGTGGTGACAGGGACCCCACGAGGTGACAGGGACCCTGCATGGTGACAGGGATCCTGCCAGTGCAGGGACCCCACATGATGACAGGGACACTGCACCATGACAGTGTGACAGGGACCCCACACGGTGATAGGGACCCTGCATGGTGACAGAGATCCTGCCAGTGTGGGGACCTCATGTGGTGACAGGGGTTCCAGGTGAAGAGCTGCAAGAGGCAGCCTCTCTCTGAGGACGACGACTTGTAAAATCCAAAGACAACAGCAGAAACGAGCAGGGACCCGGAGGAGCAGGAAGCCTTGAGCACCCCCAGCTGCAGACACAAACCCAGCCCAGCCAAGCCACACAGACATGCAACCTCCACTGTGTCGCCTCGGTTCTTATCAGTGACATATCACATCCAGCTGTTGACAAACATTACAAGGCCGACGATAAGACGAGGGAAAGCCCGTGGTGTGAAGAAACAAAGCAACCACCAAGATGGACCAGACACGACACAGATGTTGGAATTACTCAACAAGGAATTTAAAATACCTGTGATCAATCTGCCAGGGGCTCTAGTGGAAAGTGAAGAACGTGTGAGTACAGAGGGACAAGCAGAGGGACGGAACTCGGAGAAAGAATTGAGGAGACGCTAAGAATCAAAGCCCGGCAACAGAGATGAAGGTTGCCAGGGAGGGGCTGGGCAGGAGCCTGGACCCAGACAAGGAGGGTGGCAGTGAGCATAAGACATGTCAACAGAAACCTTCCAAACTGAAATGCAAAGAGAAAAGAGAAACAAAAAGATGAACAGAATATCCTGGAACTGTGGCAAAATTTCAAAAGGTGTAACACGTGCACAATTGCAACACCAGCTAGAGAAGAGAGACAGAAGAAACAGTCGAAGCATAAAGGCTGAAAATTTTCTGAAATGAACAACAGACTCCAACCCACAGGTCAGGAGGCTCAGAGAACACCAAGCAAGGTGGTATGAAGACATCTACACCTCGGCATGTCATGCTCAACCTGAAGGTGGTCAACGACAAGCAGATCTTGGAAGGAGCCAGATGGGGAAAAACCCTACTTATAAAACCATGAAGAACCACAGAAGACGTCTTGTCAGAAGCCATGCAAACAAGAAGAGCGAGGGCAACAGCTGGAGTGTTTGAAGAAGCTGGGCCATTGGAATAAAGCAGGAAGGTCACTTGAGATCAGGGGCAGAGCATTACAGCCTCACCTGTGAGGACAGTGCACTCCTGCCAGGGCAACACAGCAAGAGCCCATCTCTATTTAAAAATAAATAAATAAATAAAACTTAAAGTGTTGAAAGGAAAAAAACCTACCAATCTAAAATTCTACATCTATGATATTACCCTTTAAAGAAGAAGGAAAAATAAAGACTTTTAAAAACAAAAATGGAGGGAATTCATCTCCATAAATCTGTCCTATAAGAAATGTTGAAAGAAGTTCTTCACAGAGAAGCAAGTTGCTGTAGAAGAAGCAGTAGCCTGGCCCTACAGAAAGAAAGGAAGAGCATTAGAGAAGGAAAATAAGATCTTTCTTTTTCTTTTTCTTTTTTTTTTTTTTTTTTGCAGTTTTTGCCCAGGGCTGGGTTTGAACCCACCACCTCCAGCATATGGGGCCGGTGCCCTACTCCTTTGCACCATAGGAACCACCCTGATTTTTCTTATTTTCAATTGATCTAAAAGATAACTTTAATAATAACAGTGTATTGAGTAATTATAGCATATAGATGAGTGAAAAGAATGGCAATGATGTCGCAAGGGATGAGGACAGAGAGGACGACTCTGTGAGGAGGTGTGAGAGCAGACCTGGATAACGGTATATTGTGAAACCTAAAAAATTCTAAAAAGAAGTATAACTGATAGACTAGGAGACGAGATAAAATAAATCACATAAAATGCTTAATAAAAGCCAGAGGAAGCAGAAAAGGAGGGAAAAAGAAAGAGCAAATAGAACAAATACACAAGTTACGGATAAGGAAGACACTGTAGCCAGCTGCATTACGGTCACTATAAATGTGAATGGCCTAATATGCACCGATTAAAAGATAGAGTAGATTGAAAAAGACACAAAAACTCATTTTAAAATATTTGAATAGACATTTCTCCAAGAAATGCCCAGTAATTGAAAATATGTTCAATGTCATCAGCAGGAGAAAATGAATCAAAACCACAAAGTCACTTCACACTCACTAAGGTCTCTGCACTTAAAGCAGCAAACAGGCCAGGTGCTAAGAAGAGCTAGAGAGTATGTGGGGAGACAGAGCCCTCGTACTTTGCTGGTGGGAATGTACAATATCACACCTGCTCCTGAAAAGTTTGGCAGTTCCTCAAATGTTAAGCATGGAGGCACCACATGACCCAGCAGTTTCACCCCTAGGTGCACACCCAAGAAAAATGAAAACATGCATCCATGCAAAGACTGGCATATGTATATTCATAATATCCCCAAAACAGGAAAACACCTAAATACTCATTAACTGATGCATGGATAGATAAAATGCAATGTATACGTGAAATTATTCAGTCACGTAAAATAATAAAGCCCTGACACCTGCAATAATATGGATGCACCTTGAAAACATCACACTCAGTGAAAGAAGCCAGTCACAAAGGACGGCCTATTAGAAGACTCCATGCAGTGCCAGGCCCCGCCCACCCACCCAGGCTCTTCCACCCACAGCACCAGGCTCCTCCTACCCACCGTGCCAGGCTCCATCCACAGCCCCAGGCCTCACCTGTCCCAGCCACCTCCTGGGCAGGTCAGCACTGACACACTGGGCACTGCATATTGTCAATGCCCCGTTCTCTTATGAGTGCACCATGGGCCTTTTTGTATACCCCAAGGCCCCAGCTCTGGAGATGATTTGGTTAAGTGGAATTCACACATTTAATAGTGGGATGCATAAGAATGCCCACCAGCACCTGCCAACTATCCTGTGACTCAGGGTGACTCCTCAATGCAGTCCCTGCAACCTCCACCTGCAATTCCACCCATAGACACCAGGGGTCGGCACCAGCAGTCCTGGAGGGGGCAGTGGGTGGGCGCCTCACTCACCCACAAGACCTGTGTTATCTAAAGACTGAGGTGTCCAGCCCTGGACCCCACTTCACAGTGGGGAGGTACTGATGCCCATCTTCCCGGCCCACACAGGGCCTACAGGTCTGAAGGGTCGCACAGGGGCAGGGGCAGCGATCGAGCCCAGCATCACCAGTGCCACCCTGACATCACACATAACTGGCTGCTCTTTGGTGAACACCAGTTATGCCCTGGTGTCATGGGCTGAAAGGCATGTTTTAATACCTGTGAACACTACCTAATCTCAGGTACCTGTGAACAGGTCCTTATTTGGAAACAGGATCTTTGTGAGTAAGCCATACACGCAGTGACCGGTGTCCTTATAAGAGGGTGGAACATGTGTACACATGGGAAGATGGCCATGCGATGGCAGAATTGGAGACAGGAGTGATGTGTCTAAGAGCCAAGGAATGCCAGGGATGATAGTGAAGCCCTGCTCCAGGAGAGGCTCAGCGGGGCTCTCCCTCCCCTGGAGACCTCAGCCGGACCACTGTGCTGTCTCCGACACTTAAGCTCAGACCTCCAGAGCTGTGCCACCACCTGTCTGTTGCTTCAGCCTCCTGGCTTGTGGTTATCTGTCTGGATAGCCCTAGGATGCTAATGTACCTAGCCAGGTAATGCCACAGCTGCTCCCGGGGAACCCTGCACAACCCGCCTCAGGAGAAGCATTCAGTGAGGAAGGCAGGAGGTGAGTCCTGGGCCTCCTCAGGACCTCGGCAGACTGTCTGCCAGACTTATGAGATGTGTGGTCTGCCAGGGTCTTGCAGGAACCTGGAGGGGAGGACCTTGACCCCCGATGCAGGGGTGTGGACAGGGGCCCTGAGCCCCTGCGGGGAGCCCCCACCCCTGGCTGGCACCCACCGACTGGGAGCTATCACGGCTGTTGTCCCGGGACTTGCTCTTGGCCAGCCGCTTCTTCTTCTTGTGCAGGGGCCTGGACTCCAGAATCATCTCCTCTAGCTCGAAGGTGGGGTCGCAGTGCAGGCGGCCTTTCTGCAGGGACAGGGTGCTGAGCGGAGGCCTGCAGGCCTGCCACCCACCCCCAAGCCACTGTCCGCAGGCTTACATTGGGCACGAAGCCCGGCTCCACCTTCTTCTCCATCAGGTCATCCCATGGCACTCTGGCCAGTGACGGGGCTGCCCGCATGTCCTGGAGGCAGGAGAGCCGGTGCTCGGGGTTCACGGTGAGGAGCTGCAGCAAGGGCCATGTCAGACAGGGCCCCTGGCCTGGAAGCCCTGCCGGACCAGCCCTCGCTGGCACCTGCCCTGGGCCAGGGTGCCCTAGGAGGAGGGGGCCTCCAGGTCCAAGATGCAGGACCATGTAAGGGGAGCTGACACTGACTTGGGAAGAGCAATGTGCTCAGTCCAGCAAGGTGACGAGGCAATGTGGTTTGAGCAGTGTGGGCTGAAGTATTGGTGCCCAAGGGCCACAGTGTCTGCGCCAAAAACATCTTGCCAGGATCCACCAGGAGGTGGCAGCCGTGGCCTGGATAGCGGCTTTCCCTGGAACTCTGGGCACATGGCTGGCCTGACGGTATCCCAAGCCACTTACATCTCAGCATAGCCCTCCACCGCCCTATGGGTTCCAGGCAGCCAGGCATCACCCAGGGCAGCAGTGTCCCAGCAGCCAAATGCCTCTACCTGGCTCACCAACATGTGTGCCCCTGTCTTTCCAGGGGAAATGCCGTCAACCCTGTGCGAGGTTTCTGAGGCAATTCCTCCCACTCGGGCCCTCTCTTGTGAGACACCTCACCAACGGGCAGGTGTGGCCAGAGTTTCACAGGGCTTGGAGGGTGAAGAGGCTCCCTCGGGGTGGGGGAGGCCACTGGCAGCCCAGTCCTCTCTGAGCCATGGGGCAGCTTGGCTACAAGTGTGTGTGGGGAGGGGGGCGCTGCTGAGAGAGCCACAAGCCACAGCCTTACCTTCCGCAACAGGGCCACCATCTCCTTGGACCAGCTGGGTACGTACTGGACACTCACAGTGCTAAACAGCTGCACCAGGGACTCCACTGGGTTGCTCGAGTGGATATCATAGGGTCTCTGGGGGCAGGGAGGCAGCGCTGGGCAGGCGCCCTTGCCCCTGCTCACCCAGACTAATGCCACCCACAGGTGCCCACACCCTGAGAGTATCCAGGTGCAGCACAGCTCTGAGCACCACACGGAAGAGCTGAGGGGCCATGCCCTGCAGGTGTGTGGGAGGGGCTGCCTCCACGATGGGAGGGGAGCCCCTGGGACAGCCTTGGACAGCCTTGGACAGCCCCTGGGAGGGGCTGAACAGGGCAGTACGTGGCCTGGGGCAATACCCAGCCTCCTGGTCACTAGCCAGCCTGGCCATGGCCACCAGAAGGGGGAGCAGAGGGCCCCATGCAGGCACCTTTTGAGAAGTTGTTGCTAGACAGTTCTGGGCCCTGTCTATCTCCACAATGGCCAACATGCAGACCCCACCCGTGGCCCCAGGAATCCCACAGGGAGTTTCTGCCTCCTTTACTCAAGCATTTCATCAGCGACCCAGATGCTTTGCTAAAGGCATGAGTCCTCCCTGAGGGGGGTGAAAACGGCCTGGGCATCGGATTGGGGCAGCCACATCCTTCCCTGGCACTCGGCCACCCAGGGCCCTCAGGAGCTCATACCCATCCTCGAAGCAGTTCGTAGGCCATCACCCCCACCGACCACCAGTCCACCTCGAAGGAGTAGCCAGACCCTCCATTAACGAAAGAGTGGAAGATCTCTGGAGCTTTTGTCAGCAAGAGAAGGAGCAGGGGAGCTATCAGAGGGCTGGCGGCCCTGCCCCAGTCTGGGCTGCCTCCAGAGTGGGAGGGGAAGCCACTGTGTCTGCCCTTCCTGCCTGGGGGGGAGCCAGCTTCCTCCAGAATCCCCTATGGGCCCGCTCTCAGACCCCACCCCCATGGGCCTACCCATCAGAGGCCCCTACCATGCACCTACCCATGTAAGGCTTGGTGCCCGCTAATGCTGTCGCCCGCTCCCCGTCTTTTATGATGGTGGCAATATTGAAGTCACTCAGGTGTGCATGTCCTGTGAGAGAGAGGAGAGGCACAACTGTCCCATACCTAGAGCTATGTCCTGCTGGCCAGGGGCACTCCCTCCCCACCCGCCTGCCTGCCCGTTGGCTGCTTACCCCGCTCATCCAGGAGAATGTTGTCAGGCTTGACGTCTCTATAAGAGACCAGAGGTGAGCAGATGAGTCCTGGGGTTCACCCTATTCCTGCCCTGGAGGTCCCGAGAAGGGCTCCCAAGATGCCCCCACACCCACCTGAGGCAGAGGCTGGGAGACAAAACCAGCCACTCCCTGCCCGGGCGTGGCTCCCCCACCCTGGGCTTACGTGGCAGGGTACCCCGGCATGGGACACAGATGGGGCTGTAACAACTGCTACAAAAACAACTGCAGGCACCAGCTGTCCTTCCACCCCCTGGCAGTCCCTCAGGAGACCAACTTGGCCTCTGGCCTCTCTCTGCTCTGACTTGGCAGATTTCCTGGTTGAGGCTCAGTGACTCAGTGACCATCCAGAGTCAACTGTCCAACTTTATCTGTTCAACTTTATCATACACCTCATAGCTTGTTTTTCATTTCGTTCTGTGGCTGCAGATTTTCAGCCTAATTTCTGCTTCCTAATTTTATCTACTTCATAATCTGCTTCCTCACCTGCTTCCCAATTTCATCTGCATTAAGCTAATGTGAAAATGAGCTTGAGCTCCCCAGGCACACAGTGGAGGCGCTAACTAAGGTTAAACAAGAGACCATCCAATGTGGCCAGGCCCTACAGTACATGCAAGAGAACTTCAGTGGGGCTTCTAGGACAGGGCCCACCTTCGGGTGACCCCAAGTGTGCAGCTGTGTGGCTGAGCCTGGAACATCCCAGAGGCAGGGATGTGGGCACATGTAGGGCAGAGGAACCAGACCAGGCTCTGCTGGGTAGTGGGCACCCCTCAGGTGGCCCAGCAGGTGCCTCACCCTGCCAGGGATGCACAAACCTGTGAATGATGTGCTGGCCACGCAAGTAGTCGAGGGCCAGAGCCATCTCACAGATGTACAGCCTCACGGTATCCTCAGAGAACTGGACATTCTGTTGCAGGTGGTAACGCAGGTCCCCACCCAAGAGCAGGTCCACCACCATGAACATGTCCTCCTCATCCTGGAAGGAGTACCTATGGGTACCGAGGGAGGGATCTGGCATGTACATGGCTGGGGAGCCAGTCATACTCCTGCCACAGCTGACACAATCACCCCTGCCTAAGGACCACAATCCCAACAGGCATTCCCAGGAGCAGGACACGGCCCTGGGCATTGACTCCACCCCTACTCAGAGTTGCTCTAAACCCAGACCTTCGGAAGGACAGAGCAGCATGTCCTGGAGGTGGCCCAGCTGGAGCAAGAGACACCTGTGAGTGACAAATGGAGTGCTAAAATAACAGTGCACATTTCTGGGTTGTTTTGGGCTGCCCTGATTTCTTTTTCTATAAAATGGGGATAAAAATATCTGCCCGAGAAGATTGTTAAAGAAAATGAGGCTGTGGGTGAAGTTCTTGGCCCATTGCTGGGCAAGGGGCTGCATTTAATAACTAGCAGTCACAGTGGTGATGAAGGTAGTGATGATAATGATGATAATGCTTGTGGTGATGAGGGTGGTGATGATGATGATTGTGGTGATGAGGTTAGTGATGATGATGAGGTGGTGATGATGATGATGATTGTGGTGATGATAATGGTGATGAGGGTGGTGGTGATGATGATGATGATGATGGTGATGATAAGGTGATGATGATGAGGACGATGGTGATGAGGTGGTGATGATGGTGATGATGATTGTGGTGATGATGATGAGGGTGATGAGGTAGGTGGTGGTGATGATTGTGATTGTGGTGATGAGGGTGGTGGTGACAATGATGATGATGGTGGTGATAAGGGTGGTGGTGGTAATAAGGGTGGTGGTGATGATGATGATGATTGTCATGATGAGGTGGTGATGATGATGATAGTGATGAGGTAGGTGTTGATAATGATGATTGTGGTGATAAGGGTGGTGATGACGATGATGATGGTGCTAAGGTGATGATGATGAGGACGATGGTGATGAGGTGGTGATGATGATTGTGGTGATGAGGTGGTGGTGATGATGATGGTGATGAGGTAGGTGGTGGTGATGATGATGAGGGTGGTGATGATGATGGTTGTGGTGATGAGGGTGGTGGTGATAATGATGATTGTGGTGATGAGGGTGATGATGATGGTGGTGGTGGTGAGGTGGTGATGATGATGATGGTGATGAGGTATGTGGTGGTGATGATGATGAGGGTGGTGATGAGGATAATTGTGGTGATGAGGTTAGTGATGATGATTGCAGTGATGAGGGTGGTAGTGATGATGATGATTGTGGCGATGAGGTGGTGGTGATGAGGTAGGTGATGATGATGATGATGGTGATAGTGGTGATGAGGGTGGTAATGACGACGACTGTGGTGATGAGGGTGATGATGATTGTGGTGATGAGGTTAGTGGTGGTGATAATGATTGTGATTATGGTGATGAGGTGGTGGTGATGATGATGATGGTGATGAGGTGGTGATAATGATGGTGGTGATGAGGGAGGTGGTGGTGATGATGATGATGACTGTGGTGATGAGGGTAGTAATGATGATGACTGTGGTGATGAGGGTGATGATGATGATTGTGGTGATGAGGTGGTGGTGATGATGATGATGGTGATGAGGTGGGGGGTGGTGATAATGATTATGATTATGGTGATGAGGTAGGTGATGGTGATGATAATGATGGTGATGAGGTGATGATGGTGGTGATAATGATTGTGGTGATGAGGGTGGTGGTGATGATGATTGTGGTGATGAGGTGGTGGTGGTGGTGATATGATGGTGATGATGATGGTGATGATGAGGGGGGTAATGGTGCACTCTAGTGATGATGGTAACCATTGTGGTGATAATGATGGTGATGGTGGTGACTGTGATGGTGGTGATGGAGCACCATAGTGATAATGATAGTGGTGACAATGGTGGTGATGTTGATGCTAATGGTGGTGATGTAGTGATGGTGATAACGGAGACTGACAATGATGGCAGCAATAAAGATGATGGTGAAGATGATGATTGAAGTAAAACAATATTTTAAGGACCTCCCTTCACTTTGCAATTTCTTTTCTAAGCTCACAGAGATAACTCTAATTGTTAAATGATTGGATCTTTCCAGAATAAAGTCGCAAGAATTCATTTTCATATGACATTACTCAAAGCCCCCATCTGCATCCTCAATGAATGATGGCCTGGAGAGGGTGGTGCAGTTTGGGGCCTGAGAAGAGGGCCTGGGGGTGAACCTCAGAGCAAAGGGACTCGAGATGTCAGGCTCCAGACTGGGTATGGGACCCTAGAGAGCAGACAGTGGACAAGAGCAGATGGCCTCCCACACCTGGAGGCGAGGCTGTGGTGGCCCTACCCTTTGTAGCCCCAGCATGGCTGGGGACGTCCCCTGGAAGGCTGGCTATTGGCATAGGACATGAGCTGCAGCAGAAGGGGAAGGAAAGTAAACTAACTGTGAAGTGAGCTCCCTGCCCTCTGAGCCAGCCTATGGAAGTGCTTTGTCCACAGGGACGTGTGCAAAGCCCCCACTCCACCTCCATGAGAGTAGGGGACTGGGTACATCGTCCACGGCAGATGAAGGGCTTCACCCCAGGAGCCCCTGCTGACTGTGGAACCACATGGCCTCCTGGATAGCCCCGGGCCCCAGAAGAGAGAAGTCCTGGGTTGTCCCTCTTTTCGAAGAGCCTCAGTGCCAACACTGCTGCTGAGTGTCAACTCCAGATGGCAGCCTATCCTGGGGCACAGGGAACCACACAGCGATCACCTCTCCTCCCCATACATAAAGGAGGAAGCAGCCTGGCTGTATCTGGGGATGGTGAAGAGCAGGGGCCGTAGCGCCCTTGCTGGCAGGGGATCTGCAGCCAGCTGTTCCAGGGATGCTCTCGGAGCCTGGACAGACCCCTGCCTGGCTGTTTGCCTGGGGTTACTGCAGAAGGGAGGATGCCACAGTGAGCTCCCAGGAGTAATCACCCCATTTGAGGATGAGGAACCTGACCCAGGCCTGACCCTCCCTGGCCATCAGGTATCAGGGCAGGTTTAAGGGGCACTTGGCACTTGGACATCCCAGAGCCATTGCCCAGGATGCTGAAGACAAGACCATAGGCTGTAAAGCCAGGGTGCAGCCCTACCAGCCCTCAGCTTGCCTAGAGATCTGGGGGCCACAGTGGTGAGGACAGTGGCCATATGCTGGCCACGGGCTTGGGGGACAAGTCTGTGGTGCTAGGGAGGGCCACAGCCATTCCTTGTGCTCCCCATGCCGGGGGCCTACGCCATCATCAGCATTTGTCTGCCCAGCAGCACAGCCCAGCTCTTTCTGCCACAGAGCTGCAGGTTAGAGCCCTATGACACCATTCCTGAGCCACACAGCCTATAGGAAGGGGCCATGTCCACTGTGGCACCCTCCCTGCTGCAGTAGCCCCAGGCAAACAGCCAGGCAGGGGCCTGTCCGGGCTCCGAAAGCATCCCTGGAACAGCTGGCTGCAGACCCCCTGCCAGCAAGGACACTCCGGCCCCTGCTCTTCATTATCCCCAGACACAGCCAGGCTGCCTCTCCTTTATGTGTGCCTAAGGGAGACTCAGGTGACACATGGGTGACATACAAGGCCTAGGACCATGACCATTTGTCACGTGACTCTCCAGCTGCTCGGAACACCCCATGCTTCACGGGAGCTTCTGGAGAGAACCCCTGCCTGGGAGCACATGGGAGGTCCCAGAGCCCCCTGCGGGAGGCAGTCAGGGAGGACCCCGAGTCAGGAAGGACTGTTGCTCCAGGAAGGACTCTCTAGGACAGGATGGACCTCCCAGCTGCCCAGGGCCCTGGCGCCACCCAGGGCTGGTCTTGCTGCTCATTTTCTGAAAGGAGCCCAGGGTTGGGCTCTCAAGTCCCCAAGTGACTCAGCGCCACAGTGTCCAGGCGTGGTGGGGGGATACCTCTCCCTCTAGGGAGGCCCCAGGCTTCAAGCAGGCGGGGGTGGGGGGTGCTGCATTAACCCCACTATGTCCTGGACACCTGGAGCCCGCGGAGCAGCTCACCAGAGGTTCACCAGGAAGACGTGCTCAACCTCCTGCAGGATCTCCAGCTCCCGGAAGACGTTGCGGACCTCGTCGCGCTCGATGCACTGCTGCTTGTTCATGTACTTCATGGCGTACATCTTCTCCGTGTCGCGCTTCTGCACAATGCACACCTGCGGGGCAGAGGCCGCTCAGCACCGCGCCCCTGCCTCCTGGCTGGCAGGAGCGACTCAGCGTCTGGGATGCCAAGTCTGCAACAGGCACCTCCCGCCGAGAGCACCCGGTGTGAGCCGGAGCTGCTGGGCGGAGGGCAGCCCCTCACCTGCCACGGCCGGGCAGGGGCTTCACCTCCCACATGCCAGTACCGCTTCCCCGGGGCTGGGGGCAGGTGGGGAATGGCTGGGAGGACCCACCTCAATGGGGCCCTGCACCTAGGAAGCCACACCAGCTACCCACAACCTCAACAGGGATACCCACCTAGTGCTTCCAAAGACCCCCCACCTTCAGTCCCATCACAACAAGAGGCGGGTCCCTTCCACACTAAATATCCTACAAGGACAGGGCCACAGAGCCCTCCATAATGTCAGTCCCCACACACTCAAGGCGAGATACCCTCTGGGAATTGAACTGTCGGTGTCACCTAGCAAGGTGGCATTGCTCAGACACTGCTAAGATGTTGCAAATTGCTTGCAGACAGGATCAATGTGAAGGAGCACTGAGAGATGTAAAATGAGCTAGGGTCCCTGGTGGCCAAGGACGTCAGTCAGAATTGAGGGTGAGATCTCCAAGCAAAGCCAGGAATAAAGACAAAAACTGTGGGTTCTGGAGCCATGGGGTGGCTGCTCAGGACAGGTGACCAGAGACATTCCTAAGCCCTTCTACGACCTCAGGTCCTGGATCTTTTAGGACAAGGAGCCTGGGGGTGGGAGGAATGAAGAAAGTGTATGATTCTGGAAATCAAAGTGGATGGGAGGCTGCCCCAGGTTTCCTCACCCAAAGGCAGGCAGCCTGGCACTGGGACCTCTCAGCAGAGTTGGTCTCAGGCCATACCTGCTATATGCGGCCCTGGGAGAGACCCACATTCCCTTTTCCAGAAATGAACCCAAGACACGAAGTCTCTACGTCTGAGTATGCTCACCACAGTGCTGTTTATACCACCCAGCATCTCACACAACCTTAACACCTAACAACCTGATGATAGAACGAGTAAGCTCAGGGAAAGACACACCACACTGGAATAAGACTCATGAGGACTTTAACAGCATGACAGCTTTTATAATGCCAACACTGCTGTTAAGCTGCCCCATTTAGAGGGTGCAAAGTGGAGATGGCTCCAGCATAGGCAGGAGCTGGGCATGAGCACAGCTACACTGGCAGGTGGGGATATGGACAGTCCCTTCTCCTTTGCGCTGGTCTCTGTGACATCACCGTGAAGGTGTCTGGTGACAGATGCTGGTGTTGCATGTCTTTTTTCTGTGGTGTCAGGTTTTTGGGGTTTCTGGACATGGCAGCTAAGCAGCTTCTCTCAGTCTGAGCCCTAAATATCTTCCAGGCATGGGGACCTTCCTACGCCATAGCTGTGGTTTCCAAAGCAACACCATGCACACCAGCACACAGGCTACCCCATGGGCCTACGACAGGCTGAGCCCACAGGTGGCCCCATGGCACAAAGGTGGTACCTTGCTAGAGCTGGGCTGCTCAAGCCCAGCCACCCCACAGCTCAAACCCACAGCTGGGTACAAACCCAGCTAAGCCCCTAGGCAGGCCACCAAGACTCCACAAAGGAAGCTTCCAGCCCAGGGACACAGGCATGGCCTAGACATGCACACTTCTTGCCTCTGAAGACCACCCTTTAGTTCCAACGTGGGGAGGGGCAGGCACCCTGCATGTGGCGCTGTGAGGACTAAGGCCAGGGTAAGAACATGTAAGGCAAGCCAGGGTGCAGGCTGCAGGTGCACAGAGCCGGGCCCAGCCCTGGAGCGGAGGCCGCAAGCTGCAGGTGCACAGAGCCGGACCCAGCCCTGGAGCGGAGGCCACCATCCAAGGTGGCACAGACAGAGATGCAGCGTTTCCTGCCTCCCTCATCCTTGGGGAATGGAGGGGCTGCAGCCCACTCTGCAAGGGGCATTGTCCCAAAAGCATCACCATGGAGATTGGGTCTGGGCAGAATTTCCTTGGTGGGGATGGTGACACTGCTGTGAGGCTCCTCCCTGGGAGCTTCATGGGGTCCACCGACCAGACACTGTGGCGCTGGAGAGCAGGAGGCACCGAGGTGAGCACGCGGGAGTGACGGGACTGGCTCGTGTTCCAAGTCCTCCCAGACTCAGCCCACGCACCCCAGGCAGTCCCTGTCCAGGGCCTGCTCCTCCTCTCCAGTGTCACAGCCTGTGAATCCTACCCCCGGTCGGCCCCAGTGCTGCACTCAAGCACTGCTCGGGGAGACGTGTGGGTGAAAGGCCCTTTGCAGGTGGCTCTGATCCCTGGCTAAGCGATCCCAAGGGTGTCCACATCCCAATCCCGGGAGCCTGTGGTGTGTCCCTTGCATTGGAGGAGGGACTTGGCAGGTACAGCAATGCTGGGCTGGATTATCGGGGTGGGCCCTGACACTGCCATGTGTGTCCAGGGGAGATCTGAGACAGCAGGAGAAGGTAACATGACAACCGAGGTGCTATGTGGCTGGCCTCCCTCCCCGGCTGGCTGCCTCGGCATAGGGCACCCCGGGTCTGCCGAGAGGGCCTCGGATGGCACAGGTCTGATGTGTCCTCCTGTGTCCCCATGTTTCCCATGGCCTCCCAATCTGAGCAAGTCACCCAGAAATGCAGACTGACGGGGAGGAGAGGACAAAAACCACAGACACAAAAATGTGACTGCACTTGGCAAGTTGTGATTACAGCAGGCAAAAGCCACCACCGGCTCACACCTGCTCAAGGATCACTCTCCCTGGACTTTGGAGCCCAGGACTAGGGGGCAGTAGGTCCTTCTCTCTCAAGGCCTCCAAGTTCGAGGCCAGGGAGGGTAGCCCCAGAGCCTCAGATACTCCTCATCCCCCCACCAGGGCTCCCTCAGTGTCCACGGCCAGCTGAGTCCCCAAGGGCTGCATTGCCCCAGAGACTGATGTCCCTGTCAGTTCTAACATAACAGGTGGAGAACCACTCCCCAGCGGCCTATGGGCCTGTGCCCTGGAGCTGGGAGCCCTGGCTGATAACAGGGTATTAAAATGGGCTCAGCCAGAAACACAGCAAAATTCTCCAATGCTGAAATACAAGGCCACAGGCCTAAGGGACCCAAACATGACTAAGTCCCACCCCAGTAACAGGATCAGCTCCTAATCACATGGACCAAGTGCAGGTGCAAACCGCCACCCCCTTTCCTGGGTCAGTGGACGCTGTCCTTGTCGGAAGAGCCCTGACTTCCCAACAGGCCATAGGGTCCAGCCAGGCAGGGCCACCTCCAACATCGAGGGAAATCAAGGCAGCCCAAACCGGAGGGAAGCCTGTATGACAGCCACTACTGCTTACATTCCAGGATTCAGTGAAATTCAGAAGGAGGAAACCCTCTGATGCTTCCAGAGTGGATACTGCCAACCTTGGTTCTCCATTACAGGAAGGATGGGCCGTCCCCCCCACAGAGGCCAGAGGAAGCTGTGCGGTTTGGACTTGGACGAGAATCCCACCAGCTTTGCCGATACCAGCCCTTCTGTATGCCGTGCTGCCCGCATTTCCCTGGACAGGCAGCATCCTCGTGCTCAGCCTCCTTGGTGATTCAGAGCAGATCCCCAATCCTGTGAGGTGGCAGGAGATGGCACTGCACAGAAACGCAGGGTAAGCAGAGTGCTCCTCCCTCAGCACCGCGGAAGGGACAATTCTCTGCTATTTGAAAGGCACGTCCACCTCCAACCTCAGTCAGGCCCCTGGGGCTTCCATTTGCACTTGAGAAATGAACCCAGAGCTTCCAAGTGGCCGGAGCCGACCTTGGGGCTAACCCTATCTTCTCCTGGGCTCTGGACATCAGGGTTCAGCACTGGTGAGGCCCCTGCTCTGGCTCTCTCTTGGGAATCCCACAGGCTCTCCACACAGTGTCTGGAGTGGGCCAGACAGTGCTCCTTCATCCCAAAGTCCCCCTTCCTCTTCTCACCCATCTCCTGGGTCCATCCCGGGACAAGAAGTTCCTTGAGAAAGCTGGGATCTGTGGCAAGGCATTTTTTTTTTTTTTGCAGTTTTTGGCCAGGGCTGGGTTTGAACCCGCCACCTCTGGCATATGGATCCGGCGCCCTACTCCTTTGAGCCACAGGCACTGCCCGCAAGGCATTTTTTATCCCATTGTCTTAGTTTTTTCCCCTAAAAAACTGAGAAATGCAGGAGCCATGGGCCTGGGCCTGGGCCTTGGTCCTTGAGGCTGGACCGTGTTCTCCTTCCCTCCCCAAGTACAAGCACGGGCAGTGCGCTGGTGAGAGCCCCATGCCAGGTCTACTACACCCAGCCACTGGGGAAGAGTCCCCAGGCCTTGCAGCTGGAAGGCAGATCCCCCACTCCTATGGGCCCAGACGGGGCAGATCTACTCAGGTGCAGAGAGGGAGAGGGCATGTGGGGGGACGGGGCATGTAGGCCAAGGAAGGGGAGTCAGAAAGAAGAGAGAAGCCCACCCAGAGTTAGGGCCGGCACCCAGGAGCTGGAGGAGTAGGGTGCAGGGCGGAGTCTGGGTTTCCACCTTGGATAGCCAGCTGAGCCCGCTGCTCCAAAGCCTTGAAACATCCATCCAGGGAAGGAGGCTCTTAGAGCCCCAAAGGGACCCCCACCCCCAGGTCCTCCCAGGGGTTGTGTCTGAAAACACTTCCACATTGGTGTCTTGGGGCTCCCTGGGGTCTCCCAGCCAGGCACCCACCTTTCTGAGGAACTGCAAGACCCCTAGGAACGAGTGGAGACCCGCCTCTGCCCTACAGTCAGCATTGCACAAAGAACAAATCTTCCCTTTGAAAGCCCCAAACACCCCTCATGCAGCCATGGGTCTGCAAGATTGAAAAGAAGGTGATAGTCCTTGCCACTGTTATAAAACCAGTTGGCGGGGACAAGAACGGTGGTACTTAGGTGGTTACACTTCACAAAATGCCTAGATATCCCACCAAAGATGTGCCTCGAAAGCTGATGAGCCATGGCAAAAAACCACTTAGCATGTGAGAAAACGGTGATCTAGCATCACGCCCGGGACCCACCGAGGCAAGAGGGCGGTTTTCCTAAATCAACTGGCCAGTGGCTTGCTACTTGTCACTGGACCTCTGCCCCTCCATCGAGTCCCTCTATGAAGGACACACCAGAAATTTGTCATGGCCACCACCACAAAAATCGACATCAGTACTGTTAAAGTCCCGAAGCATCTTACTGATGCTTATTTTAAGAAGCAGCAGCTCTGGAAGCCCAGACACCAGGAAAATGAGATCTTCACCACAGAAAAAGAGAAATAGGAGATAACAGAACAGCGCAAGGCTGATCAAAAAGTGATCAGTTTTATCAGAAATCAAGGCTATTCCTCAGCTCCAGGGCTACCTGCGACGTGTGTTTGCCCTGACATATGGAGCTTACTCTCATAAAATGGTGTTTTAAATTTCTTAAAAAGAACCTAATTAAATGGCTGTTAGATTTAAAAAAAAAAAAAAAGTTACTCAGGACCTGCCATAGGCCAGTAAACCAGGCCCGACCCCCCAGCCCACCTGCTGCCCCAGGAGAGGTGTAAGAGCTTCACGGGATCCCACCCAGCCCCTCTGGCCACAGGCTCAGCCACAGAAGGTCCGTGGTCAGTCCCACACAGGCAAAGTCAACAGTTTCCAAAGCTGGGAGAAAGTTTAAAGTGTTTCATTTACAATAACAAAAAAATTACACATAACATCATGGCCTGGGTTGAAGAGTAAGAAACACCACACCTCTCCCCAGGGAGCTCAGCACCTCTCCCTGGGGAGCCCCGGCCTGCAGAGGCTTTGAGGAGTTGCAAGTCCAGAAAGGGAGAGGGCTCAGAGTGGGCCTGGGGCTCACATCCAACCTGAGGGGCCACATCCCCCTCACGCACCACAAAGTTGGCCCCTCAACCAGGCCTGGTCCCAGAGGGGCCCTAGAGGCAGAGACAGACCCCCACTCATTCCTGGGGCAGCTGTATCCAAGCAAACTGCCTACCAGCTCATGGGAAGGGGGACTGCCCTGTCAGTGATCCCCGTGATATAGTCCCCAGGGTGACTTCGGGGGCTGGAATTCAATTTCCTGGATTCAGAACAAACACAATTAGGCAGGCTGGGGAGGAGGGAGTGCTGTGTAGATGCAGGAGGCCTTGAAACCTCAGGCTGGAAGCTGAGGGAGGGCGGGGGGTGGGGCTGGGTAGGGGCTGGGAGGCTACAGGGAAAGCATGTCCAAGCCAAGAGAAAAATGGATTGATTTCTTCTAGTCCTGATTACTCCCACCCAGATAATCTGCTTTAGAATTAATTATGGCCACGTCCCCTGCTGGACACCAGCTGGACAGCACTGGAGAGAGCTGCATGGGGGAGGGCTGTGCCCTGCCTTTGCTCCTGGAAAGCTTCCTTCCAGATTCCAGCACCAAGTGTACATAGGTGCATTTGGGCCTCATGCCCATGGCTGGAGCCTGGGGGAGGCTTCTGCTGGGGCTCCCAAGTGCTCACACAGTCTCAAGGTGGGTGTGACAAGGGTGCTTCAGCAGCATCGCTCCCTCCTAGCCTCCTCCCAACGTGGCCAAGGGATGATGCTGCTGCAGGAGGGCGGGGGCTGTGTCTCCACAGCTCACAGACTGTGGGCTGGACTGTCACCAGCTTCCTCTGCAGCGAAGAAGAAAACCAGCAGCAGGGGTGTGACTTCTCCAAGCCCAGTCCGTCAGTGGGTTTGACCATGTCCCAAGTTCTTCAAGGCTGACCTGTCTTCCCAGAAATGGGCAATTTCATCCAGCAAATGACAGCCTTCCCAAAGAGACCTTCCAGACTCCACTGGATCTGCCATAGTGCTCTGCAGGGCACAGAGAGCTACACCTGAGCAGGTGCACCACCGGTGCCCAGCCTGGCCAGAGGAGGACAGGCTCCAGCCACATCTTCACTGTGCTCCTCACTCCATTCACACATCTCTAACTTGACAGATGACCCAGCTTCCTCCTTCACTACAGGGAATGTTCCACTAATTTCTGCTCACAATTAAACATCACTGAGCCTTTATGCTCAGTAAAGCCAACTACAACAAAATCAGTCACCGATGCTTCCAACAGGAAGCCTCTGGGAGCCCCAAGCCCTCCTTAGCAAATGTGAGGGGACCCCCAGCTACTCGGGGACCCCCAGCCATGTGGAGCCCTGCACTTGTGCCCTGCTCCTTAGAGACAGAAACTCCCTCAAGGAGATTTAAAAACCAGGCTTTGTAACCAGCAGGGAAATGCAAATCAAAACCACAATGAGCTCCTACCTCACCCCCACTGGGATGGCTACTATCAGAAAAATAAATTAAGCAGAACAGCAGAACAAGTGCTCTGAGGATGCGGAGAAGCTGGAGCCTGAGCTCTGTGGGTGGGCATGTAGACTGGGGCAGCTGCTGTGCAAACAGTTGGTGGCTCCTCCAAAGTTAAACACAGAATTACCAAATGATCCAGCAACTCTGCTTCTGGGTGGAAGCAGGGACTCTAGGAGACAGCTGTACACCCATGTTCACGGCAGTATTATGCACAGTAGCTAAAACAAGGAACGCCCCACATGTCCACAGAAGGATAAATGGATAAACAAAACGTCACACACATGGACTTTGGAATACTAGCACTCTTGGCATTAATAAAGAGAATTCTGACATGTGCTATGACGTGAATGAACACTGAGAACAATTTGTTCAGTGAAATAAGCCAAACCTGGTAGGGTTCCACTTAATAACCAAGTGCAATAGGCTCTCTGTGCCCCCTCAAACCTGACCCCCAGATTGACAGTATGATGAGGGGGAGGGGATTAGGCCACAGGGTGGGGCCCTCATGAATGGGATTAGTGCCCTCAGAAGTGCTGCTGGATGTCTCTCGGCCCACCTTTCAGCCTTTGAGGACGCAGTTCGACAGCTCCATCTGTACCAGGAAGAGCCTCCACCAGATACAAAGTTAGCCTTGGAGTTGGCCTTCCAGCCTTAGGACCGTGGGACCGGGCTTGTTGTTTAAATCACCCACTCCTCAGTGCTTTTATCACTCTTGCACTTAGACCTGAGCAGACTAAGTCATAAGGCACCTAGAAGTGTCAAGTTCATGGGGGCAGAAAGTAGAACAGAAGTTGTCAGGGGTTGGGGGCGGGGACTCTGGAGCCCATTTACCAGAGATAGTTTCAGTTCTACAAGATGACAAAGTTCTCAACTAGAGAGATAGTGCACAACAATGTGAATACCGTATTTTGCCATATATAATGTGCACCCACGTTTTTTGCCCAAACTTTCAGGAAAAAAATCTTTCATTTTAATTTTTTAATTCATATTTTTATTTGTTTATATTTAGGTGCTTTTTTGGTTGCAGCCGTCATTGTAGGTGCTTTTTGTATTATAAAGGAATCTTAACATTTACTTTTAACATATTATGGTACAAGAAATTTTATGTAACAAATAATTATAAAACACAAGAACAGATATGGGTATAAGAAATTTTATGTACCAGTAACAAATTTACAATATTTACACATCCTAGAAGGCCAAGAGTTCTTCATCACTGTCAATCACTGTCAACACCAGAAGCATCATCTTCTTCAATTTCTACATCACCAGTTTCTTCTGAAGAGTTTCTTTCTTCATCCCAGTAAACCTCCTCGTCTTCAGTTCCATCCATAGCATTGCTGATGCTGCATGTTTTAAACAACTTCACAACCTTGCTTCTTGCCACATCCATGCTCTCAGGATCTAATCACCAACCTGGGTAAATCATCACCAGCCAACAGCATCCTCCACTCTTTCTTCCTTAGGGCCTTGAAGGGCTTGTTTACTGACACATCGAGGTGAGCCTACCAGGTATCACGGCAAGTTTTTCAAGTCCACTGCAATTGCTTTTGCACTTTGTGTAACATGGGCTTTGAAGTGATCAAAAATAAGCAAAGCTGTTTTTTGAGTAATCCTTCAGGGTTTTGTGAGCAGACTGTGTTAAACCACATTTTCATGCCTTCTTCATTCACCCACCCTTTTTTATGCACATGGACAGTAACTCCAGAATCTTTTCTTTTGGAAACATTTTTCTTTTAAAGATGATCAAAGCCTATAATCCCAGTACTACGGTAGGCCGAGGCAGGTGGATTGCTTGAACTCAAGAGTTCAAGACCAGCCTAAGCAAGAGAGAGAGACCCCGTCTACACTAAAAATGAAAAACTGAGGCAAGAGGATTGCTTGAGCCCAAGAGTTTGAGGTTGATGTGAGCTATGATGCCATAGCAAGCACTCTACCCCGGGCAACAAAGTGAGACTTGGTCTCAAAAATCAAACCAAACCAAACAAAACAAAACACAAAAAAATGATCATAGGTGACAGCTTTGTCCCATCTGCACAACAGGCTAGAACAACAGTGAAATGTGTTTTCTCGCGTCCACTAGTTTTCATAGCCATGGTGTCCGTTCCTTTGACATCCACAGTTCTGTTTGATGGCAGATCAAATGTGAGTGGGGCCTCATCCCCACAGGAGATGTGGAGCAGCTCAAAGTTGTAAGTCTTTCAAAGATTGATTATGTAGGAACGAAATTCCAATACTTGACTCTCATAGGCTGCTGGAAGTTTTGGACAAGTTTTGTTCCTGTCCTCATGCTCAGACTTTCTCTCCTCATAAAGTTAAAACACCATTCAGGTGTCCCAGAGAAATCATCAAACTTTTTTCTCATGTAATCCTTTTACCCTCTTCTTGTATCATCCTGGTTGAAACAGAGATTCCAGCTTGACACTGCTGCAGAATCCATGTCTTCACCTCCTGCCCCACCTCTGGCCACTCTGGAGTTCCCCTCGCACAGCCTTCCTCTGCCTTGGCCTCTGAAGAAGCTTCTCTCCTGCTGCACCCACACTCTGACGGCACCCTCTGTGAGAGGAGGGACCAAGTGTCTCAGCAGCCCTGCCGCCTGCTCTTCAGCATACTTAATAACCGTTAACTCGAAGCCTGTGGTGCACAAAAATGGTTCAACATTTTTGCAAGGGATTTTCCAATAGTTTTTGGAAAGATGTCAGCTGGATTGCTAGCTCTCTAAAGTGTACAAAGAGAAATATGTCGCTCTTTGTGGGCCAAAAATGCTTTCACTGCAAGTTTGTCGTGAGTTCAACGAAACTGATTACCACATTTCAGAGTATCATTCTGCATACAGATATCAGTATTGCTTTCCCGAGTTACAATTTTAATACATAAGCATAAATAAAAGAATTAAAACATTTATATAGGTATGGAATTAGTATTACCCATGTATAATATGCATCCTTATTTTCCCTTGAAAATTTGGGCAAAACAGTGTGCATTATATACTGCAAAATATGGCATACTTAATGCCACAGAAATGCATGCCTAAAAGTGCCTAAAGAAAAATGGCAAATTTTATACTATGTATAATCCCCCATAATTTAGAAAACTTCAAACAAAAAACAAAAGTTAAGGACCAGATACAATGAGCTTGCATAGTCTATTCCTAGGATCTGAGGCCGCTGGGGGAGGAACTACAAGTCAGAGGCCATGTGGCTGGACACCGGGTCATCCAGGCTAAGCCGTGGGGCCCTGCCCTATGGAGAAGCAAGACTGTGCTGGGCCTTGCATTCTGAAGGCCACAGATGTGCATGGCTGCTCAGAGCAGCCTCTCCAGATCCTGCCCCACAGTGGGTCACTGTCCTGTCCAATAAGGACCAGAGCCAAGTCTGTTTCAGGCCTCGCCCCCCTACCCCTCATCCGACACCAACAGATCCCTGGGCCTGAGGGGCAGGAAGGAGGCCTCTGAAAATGAGACCCAGAGGCCGCCTCTGTCAACACCCCTCTGTGGTGGCCTGTTTCTAGGCCACTTGGCTTTTCAGGCCAAGAAATGGTCAGAGAGGTGCACAGGCCAGCACAGGTGGGGTCAGCAGGGGACCCCAGGGCTGTGGGTGAGCAGGGCCCAAAACTGCCAGCCTCGGATCCCTGGGCCTGGCCATCTGCACACACCAGCACTGCCCGGGCTCCCTGGCATCCCTCCAGGCCTGACTTCTGAATGCCTGGAGACCCCAGGGTCTCGCGTCTGAGCCTCCCTCCTGAACCTACTCCCCACACCCCATCCCACCTGCCCCTTATGTAACCCCATGGCCCTGGAGGACAGAACTTAGGCTTAGCTGGGAAGACAGATGGGCAGAGGCCGTACTGATGCCTCAGTGTCTCTGACACCTCAGCTCACAGAGATGCTGAAAATGCACCCTCCTCGGAGCTTTTTCAATAGATCTGTGCAAAGAGGAGCAGGTCCTCTGGCCTGTAGGGTCCCAGGCCTCAAGTAACCCCATGCAGCCCATCTGTAAGACCCCCAAGAGGAAGTGACCTGGTCTGTGCTCTGGCTGCTCAGCAAGGCCTTTAGACAGGGACGGCAGAGACATGAGATGGACAGTGTCCAGACAGCTGCATGGCCAGGAGGGCGAGGCAGAGCCCCCCTGCAGGTCCCTGGACAGAAGTGATTCATACACCGCAGATCCCTTTTCAGAGTGCTCGTTAAGTCTCTTTGAGTTATAATTACCCTCGGTCTCCGCAAATTACAAGGCAGAGCGGGCCAAGAGAACAGAAGGGAAGTGAAGAAATGGCTCCCTCGAGCCATTTCTGCCCTCAAATGACAGGCCTGCCAGCTGAGCAGGCCTGGCAGGACGGAGCAATCGACTGCCTAGACAGGAGGGGACAGGGATGAGCTGAGGGTCTGTCAGCTGCACACCTTGGTGGCTCCGAGTGTCATCATGGCTTCTGGATGCCGAGGTATGGGCCACGTCATGGGACTGGTCCCATGGGAGGAGCGCCTACACCCTGCTGGCATACCCAGAGCTGCTGCCCAGATGAGGCTGCTCCTTCCCAGGGGAAAGGGAGCCTCTGGGCTGAGGCAATGACTGTCCAAACGCCACTGACTGTCCTGCCATGGCGAGCCCTGTCCTCAGAAGCACGGCCTTACCTTGCCAAAGCTGCCCTTCCCGATGGCCCGCAGAATCTGGAAGTGGTCGAAGTTCACTGTGGAAAAAATCAGAGGAATGCCAGGTAATGTGGCTGAAGGTCACAAAGGTCCCACCCGAGACCAGCCCCCACCTGCAGCCCCTGCAGCCTGTCCAGGGGCCCCTCGCCCTGGAGAGGGCCAGACAGGGTTGTTGGAGGCTGAGCCCAGCCAGACAGATAGCCACACCCTCATCTTCAGGGTAGGGGCGTGTGCCAGCCAACAGAAGGGACAGGGTGCGAACTAGCTACACAGCACCTGAGCACCACACTGGGCGCAGCTTCAGCCCCCGCCACCCCCAAGCCCCCATCAAAAGTTTCCTCCAACCAGTGGAGACCACTGACAGGCAGGCCTGGGGGTCTCAGGGAAGCTGTGTACCCAGAAGCCACGTCCAGATCCCAGCTAGGGCCTCAGGAGTAGCTCCCCCCCATGCACCCTGTCTGTGTCTCCAAGAAAAGGGGGCCTTTGGCCTTTGTCCTGCTGGGTTCACTGCACAGACTGGGAGGCCCACAAATGGCCCCAAGATTAATAATGGGGGGGTGAGGCACAGGTATCAGTGAGGACTGTGCAGGGTGATCCACAGGCCAGCCTGAAACTGCAGATGTCACCACTGCTGATCACACCAGCTTTTCTAATTGTCACACCCCTCGAGAGAGAAGCTCCCCCAGTTGTAACCGTGACCTGTGGATGTTAATCCATACTGAGCTATCAGGACTTTGCTGTCCCTTCCAGATGCCTTCTGCTCTGTACTAAACCTGAGACAACGGGGCAGGCCGTCCAGGTGATCAGAACCTCCCTGCAGCCCCAGGGAGGAGACAGCACCTGCCACTGTTGGAGTAACCCCTGACCCTGCCTGGGATTAAAGGACAGCCCAGACCCTGCTGCTGCTTCAGGCCCCGCACCCAGTGCCTGCTGTGAGCAACCCACCAGGGTCCCCACACCACCCTAGGCCCTGCCACATGCCCACTGAGGCTCTCAGCCCCATTTCTAGCTCCTAAAGGAGACGTTGGCTCTTGTTCCGGCCCTTGATGGGGCCATGCAGAGAAGGAACTCCACTAGTCACAACACCGTCTGGGCTTCGATGGGACAATGCAGAGAAGGAATCCACTAGTCACAACACGTCTGGGCTTTGCAGGCAGCAATTTTGTAATCAGTCGATGGACTAAAAGTTGTCCCGCAAACGCCACCCTCGCACTGAGCAGAGTCTACAGATATCACTGCAATCCGTGGCTAGTTTCTGCAGTGCCCCAAACACGGAATCTCCAGTCTGCATCTGCATCTGTAAGGGGTGGCTGGGGTACTTTTTAGGTTTCCACTCAACTTTCCAGCTGCAGCCTAGAGGTCAGAGCCACTTCCGGGCAAAGGTCAGTAGTCTTGTTAAACCCTGGGCGGGGCAGAGGGTCCACAGGAAGGCCCTGCAGGGTCATCTTGGGAGGGAGATGTGTGGCCCAGACTAGCCAAACAGGAGTCCAGGCAGACTTCTCAGAGGAAGCCACACCCGCTCAGGGCCCAAGGATGACAGGAAGTCTGCGAGGCAGGCGTGGGAGGGGCCAGGCAGAAGCACACAGCTGACCGCTTCTCCTTGTGCTCCCACAACCCACTGAAGTCTCGCTGGAACAGGCGGCCTTCCAGCTGGGGCCTGGTGGGCAGGAAGGACTGAGGCTTCCGAGGGGGTCACCTGCACTGTGGCAGGGGGAACAACGAGGGCTATAGTGAGGGAGTTTGGCTGTATTTAGAAGGGAGAACCACAGTGGGGAGACCTGGGAGACCTGGATGTGGGAGTGAGGTACAAGGCAGGGGCTGATCGGGAGACAAAGGAGAGGTCCCAAGCTGCACTGGAGAGGTCGAGGCTCTAGGGCTTTGGTGACGGCCACACACGCACCTCCATAGGGCCGCAGTTTCCCCATCTACCCTGCAGTGCAGCTGTCAGGTACCATGAGAAGAGGCACAGTTGCCACACTGCAGCTGGCTGGTCTGGACCAGCCAGGGAGAAGGAGCCAGGGCCAGGTCCTAGGGGTCTCCCACTGGCATGTCCACTGGCACTAGGAGCCGCCTGCACCACTATCCTGCCCTCCTGGGCCATGCAGGGCTGGACCGTGGCAGCCGTTGACCAGAGGCTCTGGCCAAAGACCTTTCAAGGTGCATAGGATGTGCCCAGCCTGGAGGGACATAAGAGGAGTGAGGGAGGTGCCCTCCCAAGTAGGCTCCAGTGGGGGAAACGGGCCCTAAATAGTGCCAGGTGCAGGGACAAGAGCAAAGCAGGTAGAGAGGCAGAAGGGGCTTTCACAGGCCACAGGAGACATTGCCTAAGCAGGCGACTGGGCAAAGGAGCATGGCAGGTGACAGGTGGCTGTGCTGTGTCCTGCAATGTGATCCACAGGGGCCCCTGCAGCCCCTGTGTCCTCCATCATAACACAAAGGGAAGGAAAAGTCGGTTCAGTTCCCTACAGCCCTTGAAAATGTTTACACGTCTCCTTCCCAGGGATCCAAACGTGTCGGGTGAAGGAACTGCATCTGTGAGTTGTGGGTGTGTGGACAGCTCAGCTCTGGGCCCCGGTCTTCATCCACAACGTGCCCCAGGGGCACCAGAGCAGGCTATTCCAGGTACAGGTAAACGTTCTAAAATCAAGAAGTTTAAAAATATTCATTCTTTAAGAAAGGCCACTATTCTTCAGAGTTGGCAACTGGAAGTAGCTATGGCCATGAAAACAGGTCATTCTGAGCCAACCAAGTGACCAAATGAGTGGGGAGAGATTTCCCCACAGGCTTGGCCCCTAGTCCCTCGCCCAGAGGCCAGCGTCAGCCTCTGCACCTCCCGCAGCATCTGGGAGCCGCTCCAGGCCTTCCCTGAGCAGAGCATTAAGTGTGCAGAAAAAGCTGCTCATCCCACATCCAGGCTTTGCCAGGAGCAAAAACCAAAAGCACCAAATCAAAGACAAGGGGCTCTTTTCCAGAGAGTGGTCAGTGTTGTTCCAGTGGCAAATCCTTCAGGGTTTCTGGGGCTCTGCTGGCTGTGACAACGTATGAGAACACGTGTGTTTGGGGACAGGAGCCCTGGGCACGTTGGGTTGTTACCAGGCATCTCTGGGTCCTGCAGGCCCTGGGAGCAGAGCAAGAGGGTCAGTGGCACACCGTGGTCCAAGGCAAGCCACATGAAAGCCGATTGGCAGCTTCCGTGCCGTCACCAGCAAATCTAAGGCAAAAGCACTGGGGACACCCTGATACCTTTTCTTCTTAGACAAAGATGAGAACCTGCTCTTTGTGTGTGGCCCGGCTGGGACCTGCCCTCCCACCTTGCGCTGGCCCCTGCATCCAGCCTGTGGTGAACATAGGAAGAACGCTCCTAGTAACCAGCAGTCTCAGGGACACGATAAACCAGTGAGATTTCTGGTTAAAACACAATCTTCTAATAAGTTAAGGCTTTTATTAAAACTGACAAGAAAATGCCCCCAAGGAGGACAGCAAAGAGAAAATGGGCCCTAGAGAGTAAAAATAGATGTTCTGCAGAGCTCCGTGAGTCACAGCTATTGTCACCTCGGCACAATGCACCCACCCGAAAAGGCTTCCTCTGCAGACCTGGAGGGACAGCTCTGCCCCTGACGTGGGGCCTGTGTGATGCCTCCGGAGCCCCAGGAAGTGAATGCTGGGGGGAAGGAGAGCTGCCCGTGGCCACAGCCCTGCCTGCCCATCCAGGCGTACAGGAGGCCCTGACCTCACAGCAACCTGGGGAGAACTGGCCCTTTTACCCACAGGAGAAGGCCATTCTAGAAGCGGGGATTGTGTGAGAAGCTGTAGCAGTAAATTCAATGGCCCAAGTTGTGAAATTCATGCAGAGGTTAGGTTCTGACATATATCTTATGACCCAGAAAATTCTCGTGATGAGGTAAACCACCCCCTGGGGCTCTGAGACCCTTCCCTGTGCAGCCCTGGGGAAGTAAGTCCTGCCACTCCAGGGGACCCTGTCCAGCCTTAGGGAACACCAGACCTGGCACACAGGGCTCTAGCCTCAGGGGACACCAGGCTGCAGAGGAGTCAGAACCGCTCCAACACCTCCTTCCTGCAACGGTGCCTCCCCTGTAACCTGGGGCCCCATCGGCCCACCTGTGTAAACCTGAACCTTGCCTTTCTCTCCACAGGCCTGCTGGGGATCAAAGACCTGGCAGGCTGAGAGGGGCCTGGCTGCCACAGAAGAGAAACAAGCCCCAGCAGGGCACTTCCCAGGTGGGAGCGCTGAGCTATAGACTCGGGAGAGGAACACGGGATCTCAGAAGTAGTCAGATCCTAGACCCTCTTGCTGGCGCCCAAACCACACATTTCCCTGGCCTCTGAGGACATCTTAAGGCCCTGGGGCAGGAAGATCAAAAGCCAAGAGCAGTGGGGTCTTGGGGCCTTGGTGTGTGCCACACCTTTTGGGGGCAAAACTCGATTGTAAGAGGGACTTTACCCAACAAATGCAACTAGTATAACATGGTTTCTTGTACCCTCAATGAATCCCCAACAATGAAAAAAAAAATTATTAGTGAAACTTAAATACCTTGTTTGGCAGATCAGGAGCCCTAAGAACAATTAACTACCATTGGGTTGACACCAGCTTCCACAGATTGTTCATGAAATAGGGTTAGAGAGAAACAGAGCTGGGGAGAGACCCTTGCAGAGAGAGATGCTGGCAGAAAGTTGCACACATATCTAAGAGTCTTCTTTAAAAAGAGAAGCATTAAATACAGGGCAGAATTAGGAAACCTGATGATCCCCAAAGTCCAGGTAAAAATCCTTGACTTCTGTAGAAGTGAAAGGTCTCTGCCCCAAGTGAGGGGGCAAAAACCTTCTTGGGTCCAGCAATTACACCAGTACAAGACAGAGTTCTGCTCCCACAGGGTGGGATGGGAATCCACAATAAATATAGCTCCAAGGTCCTTGAGAAAATATTAGTAAATAAAATCCAGAAAAATATACGTGTAGCAAAGATGATACATCATGTCTAAATTGGATTTGTCCCAAGAATGCAGGGTTCATCCAACATTTAAAAATCAACGAATATAATTAGCCACAAGACACTAAAGCAACAAATCAATATTATCTCAATAACTTGAGAAAAATGATATGACAATACTTAGAATCTATTTGTCATTTTTTTTTAATAAGCAAAGTAGAAGAGAACTTCTTCAACTTCACAAAAGACATTTATGGCAGGCTCTTGTAGTACCATCTACTCAGAGGCTGAGGCAAGAGGATAACTTGAACCCAAGAGTTTGACATTGTTGTGAGCTATGATGCACTCTACCCAGGATGACAGAGTGATACTCTGTCTCAAGAAAAATATTAAAAAAAAAAGAGTCCAAAAGCTATAGCTAATGTTACAGTTAATTCTGAAAGTTTGAATGCTTTCCTTGATGATTGAGATCATGGTAAGAGGATCTAATTTTAACATTATTGTTCAATGTTGAATAGCAGGTTCTATCCAGTGAGGTTAGATAAGAAAAAAGTTAAGGACATTAAGACTGGAATAAAAGTAAATAGAGTTCTATTTCTTCATTTCAAGTCTTTAAGAATCTCTAACAGAATCCATGACAAGTATTACAACAAATATGTGGTTTTAGCCAGATTGCAGGATGCAAGAACATATACAAAGGTAAATTATATTGTGATGCACTAGCAACATTTATAAATGGAAATGAACATAATAAAAAAGTTGAAATAAAGTGGAACTGTAAAGAGGATTATTAACTATGATATACAATAAATCTAAAAAAGTATCCTGAGATCTACAAAACTTTGTCAATAGAATCAAAGAAGCATAAATTATAGAGGCAATATGTTCTATTCAGGGATTAAAACATTCAATATTGTAATAAATTCATTGTATTAATGGACTAATAGATTCAATACAAAATGAATCAAAAAGCTAGCAACCCTTTTGTAGAAACTGACAAGCTGCTTATAAAATTTATATACAAATGCAAATGAACTAGAATAGGCAAATAATTTTAAAAAATAATAAAGTTAGAGGACTTACTGACATTACCCAGCCTAAAGACTTACTGTGATCTACAATAATCAAGAGAGTGTGGTACTGGCTAAAGGATAGTCAGGAGAGAGAGAGAAACTAGACCCCTAAAGAAGTGACCAGTTCTTTTGTGAAATTTTGACAATGTGAAGAAAAGAAACAGTACTGCAAAAATTAGCGATTCATTCTGTAAGAAAAAAAATGTTATACTTTTACCTCAGGCTGCATAGAAAATTTATCTTGAAATAGTTAATAAACTTGAAAGTAAAAACAAAAATTATAAATTTTTAGAAAAAAATTCTAGAAAAAATCTTTGTCAAGTTGGATTAAGCAAAGATTTCTTACCTTCAGTATAAAGATCACAATTTATAAAAGAAAAAATTAAATTAGTCTTTATAAAAACAAAAATAAATATGCATTTTAAAACATTGCTGTATTCCATTAAAATAGATACCTGAGATGAAATGGACAAAAAGGACTGTAAAGACTGATTCATAAAGAAATCGGCCTGGGTGGATATTTTAGAGGAGGATCCCCCCACCCCCGGGCACTTGAAACAACATCAAAAATGCACTACTGGAACCTGTTCAAACTAAAACGCTTCTGCACAGCCAAGAACACAGTTAGTAAAGCAAGTAGACGGCCTTCAAAATGGGAGAAGATAATTGCAGCTTATGTCTCTGTCAGAGAACTCAAATGTATTAGCAAGAAAAGAACAAGTGATCCCATCTCAGGGTGGGCAAGGGACCTGAAGAGAAAATTCTCTGAAGAAGACAGGCGCACAGCATACAGACACATGAAAAAATGCTCATCATCACTAATCATCAGAGAAATGCAAATCAAAACTACTTTGAGATATAATCTAACTCCAGTAAGATTAGCCCACGTCTCAAAATCCCAAAATCAGAGATGTTGGCATGGATGTGGAGAAAAGGGAACACTTCTACATTGCTGGTGGGAATATGGGGAAAGGGGCAAAGGAGGGTGATGGGGGGAGAATGGGTGGAGGGAAGGTAAGTGGTGGGTCCACACCTACAGTGCATCTTAGAAGGGTACAGGTGAAACTTACTAAATGTAGAATATAAATGTCTGAATACAATAACTAAGAAAACATCATGAAAGCTATGTTAACCAGTTCGATGAAAATATTTCAAATTGTATATAAAACTAACACATTGTACTCCATGATTGCATTAATATATACAGCTATGATTTAATAAAAAAAGAAAGAAAGAAAAGGAACTTCTGAACAGACTTAGAACTACTAAAGAGATAGAATCAGTAATTAAAAACATCCAAACAGAGAAAACTCCCAAACCAGGTAATTTCACTAGATAATTCTACCCAACATTTAAAGAAGGATTAACACTAAAGCTCCTAAAGATTTTTTAAAAAGTTTTATATAAGGGAACACTTCCAAACTCATTCTATATGACAAACATTATCCTGACACCAAATATAGATAAAGACACTACAAGGAAAAAAACTACAGGTAAATATCCTTGAGGACAAAATCAATAGGGTGAAAAGTCAACCTACATAATGCAGGAAAATATCTGCAAATCATAATTCTTAGTGGTAAACACATAGGCCATATAGAACTCCTACAATAAAAAAACCTACTCAATGTTTAAAAATAAGCAAAGAACTTGAAATTTCTCTAAAGAAGATAAACGAATGGCTTATAAACATAAGAAAAGGCATTCAAAATAACTAATCATTGGAAAATGAAACTCAAACTTCGATGAGATACCACATCACAAATACCTCATACTTATCTAGGATGGCTACCATCAAAGAAACAGAAAATAACAATTATTGGCAAGAATGTGGAGAAATTAGAATTCCTAAGCACTGTTGGTGGGAATATAAAATGGTACAGCAACCATAGAAACAATATGGCAGTTCCTCAGAAACTTAAATATAGACTTGCTATATGAGCCACTTATTCCATTTTGGGTAGATACGCCAAAGAATTGAAAGTAGGGACATAAGCAGATATTTGTGTAAGCAAATGTTCACAGCAGCATTATTTGCAATAGCCAAAAGGTGGAAGCAACCCAACAATAGTTGTCCCCAAAGAGTACAGTGTTATAATTTTGCTATAGCTTCTCTACAAAGATTAAAACAGGAAGGATAAAGAAGTCGCAAACCTCACAGAAAAGGGTTTGGGCTTACAGGTCCTTCAGTGATGAGTCAGCTCTGACTTTGCCACTCCAGTCTTGTATGACTTGAAATGAGTCATTTGAGTCTTCCAGCTACAAGGTCCTCCTAGTACAACCTGGGACATAACAATGAGTATGCCGCAGGGTTGTCATGAGGATTAAATGAAAAGAAACCTTGAAGGGTTTAGGAGGTAGATAAATCCAGCTGTCAATGAACTCTAGCTATATCATTATTATTATTATTAGCACTATTTTAGAAGTATTTATTTCTGCTACATACCTCATGCCATTATAGTCATTAGCGCATTATTATGCCGAATTTCTCTAATATTAAAACAATCACTTTACATATGATTTGTTGCTGGATCCTCAGTAATCATCCGAGGTAGAAAGGCACATTTTATTGTTCTTAATTTAGACAAGAAAAACAGAAAGAATAAGAAATTTCATCTTGCAGATATTTTCCTGCATTACTTTTATATTTTATTAAAATTTATAAGACACATTTAAAAAGACATAGATACTGTTCATAACAATTTGCTGATTTAGTTAATATCATTAATTTAATTGAATGATTCTGTGGAGCACTTGAGATTTCAGATTTTTATCTTGCATAGAATTTTGATTACAAAAAAAAAGTTGAGGTAGAATAGAGTGAAGCTGAGCAATATAAATATAGTGAAACAATTGGTCACTTTAACAATAAGTTTATATTACTGTAACACTGGAAGATATACAAATAAGTTTTTATCATACCTGAAATCCAGATATTCTGCCAGTGGGTTATTTGTTGGGAGTCTAAAAATGACTCCATGTGTTCCCAATCAATCATTCAGTTAGCTTCCTGCTGGTGATTGTGCAAGATCTATTACTGCTGTGAATATTCTACCTGTGAAATCAGGGAGAAAAGGTAATTAAACACACATTAACCAGACCTAGGGTTTGAGTGTAGCAATCTATTAATCAATATTGATTGAGTATTACAATAGACATTATGAAGGAGACACGTTTTAGCTATGCCTCGAAATATGAAAAAGATGCAGATAGCAAAAAAGCAATAGAGTGAGGAGAAGAAGATACAGGAGAAAAAATTTCAGGAAGAGGAACAGAAAATTGTATGTCTATTCACATTTTCAAAATCAAAGTCATGAGTACCATACCTTCTATTCTCACGCTAACAAGAGTTTGCAAATATGAAATGTCAATATACATATAATTTGGAAAGGTTACTACTTAAATGTGAGTTAATCTTAAAATCACATCAAGAAATATTTATTCAGTAATACACACTCTTATTTCAAAATTCTAACATACCTTTCACTTTCCACTTCCCTTCCCTTAGTTTAAGCTCTTAGATATTCAACAGATAGTTTTGTGCACCTTATTATGTGCTGGAAATATATGGATGATTAAAACATGACTGGAATCCCTGACTTCCTTTTAGTCTAGTAGTGGAGATGGACATTAGCCAAGTGATTCTGTAAATAAATGTAAAGTCACACTTGAGTGTGGTGCTAGAATACAAGGTGAGTGGCATTATCAGAGAGTGCAAAAGGGAGAGTTGACCTGGTCACGGAGGTCAGGGAAGGTTTGTCTGGGGAGCTAACAACTGAATACCAATCTGAAGAATGAGTAGAGGTTAATTAGATAGGAAAAAGCACTGCATACGGAAAGCAAATCATATGCAAAAATCCCTACTTAGAGAACAGTTGTCAAGAAGAAAGATCTTAAGGACTGCAACACAGGTGGACACAAGAGGGCAAGTTGTTTAGTGCCCGGGGAGCTTGGTTGTTTCTCTCCTAGATTACTGCTGGGCACCTGTACTTCAACATAATGTATGACTCCCTCCATGTGTGTGTCTGTCATGTGTGTTTCACTAACATGAATATGATTATATCACTCTCATCTAAGCCTCTTCCTTCATCCTGCTTGGATGCTTGCACTCAGCATGCTGTACATATTACTAGTGCCAGAAAATGGTCTGCCTTTAAGTGACCTTGAACGGGTCACCTTTCTCAACCCTTTAATTTGCTTTGCTGGCTTGTTCTGCTACCAGGCTGGCAATGTATGCCTCTTTTCTGCTGAACACAAATAACACCCTCAGTTTGGGGCTCTCATTGAGTACCCGCGGGGTGGAATTCTTCCTCCTCTGTGTTTTCACAACTTTCTTTGCCTTCACTGTCCACATCTCTCTGTACACGGCATTAAAGAAGAAGGAGAGCTCCTGAGAATCAGAGATCTAGTCCCCTTCCTTTTGTGTATAGCAGGCTGAGAAATGCCTGACAAACGTGACATAAATGATATTTTTGTCAAACTAAAGATTCATGTCTGTTTTTCAGGCCACATTCCAATAACTTAGGATGAATCGTTTTGCCTGAGTCGTTTATTCAAATCAATTAATGTTAAACTGGTTCACTTTAAAGATAGTTTGATTTTTTTCATTATTAGTAATTATATCAAATGAATATTACTTTTGGTGCAAACCCTGATGAGCTTTAACTTCATATCTAATTCTTTTGCTTAAATCTAAGATTAAGAAACATTTTTATTACCATTATGATTTCAACAATTTACTTAAAATCTGTACATTTCAGATTTCTTGTATTTAAAGTGGGGATGATAGAGTTTCTATCACCTAGAGTTGTTATGAAAGCGAACTTGTTAATCTTTTCAAAGTATCTTGAATGGTCTCTGGCACAAAGCAACTACTCTATCAGTGTTTGTTAATTAAGTAAAATGCAAATAAATCAGGCATTTACTGGCATTTCTGAGCAACGTCTATAAGTTGTAAGGGGTACAAGGGTAATCCATTCTAAGTGTGCTGATTATGCTTTAATAGATCACTTTTATAACAACTTTTATTTCTATATTATAACCAGTAGTGATATTGCCCATTCTTGGCCTCCGCACTTCAGCAGCAGGTAAAACAGAGATTCCAGGTCATCTGTTTTGCTCTTTTACTTTATTCTTGAGCTTTATGTCATACTCTCAGTCCTAGTGCTGAGGCAGGTGTTTTTCTTGATCTTCTGGCTACTTCTACTTCAGACAAATTGTTTCTCCTTGCTTGCTTAAAAAAAAAATTAAAGGTGGTACCATCAAAGAGTGCAACCCCTACTCCTTCATCTCAGTTATTTACAAGACCCTAATGGCTCTCCCTCATCGGGTTCATATTTTAACCTCTGGGCTATTGTCACCCTTTTGAACACTATTGCTGTCGTAATTCTTAAGCATTAGCCACATAGATGCTTCTCTCAATTCCCTGGCCACAAAGTTCCTTGCCTTTCACTCTGCAGACACAATCATTCCTCCTACTTCAATTTTTCACTCTCCTCGTTTTAACTGAAATATCGCCATTAACACCAACTGCAACCCCTCCAAATTTCAGTTCCACACATAGCACCACTTTCCATTCCCCAAGTCACCCAGTGCCAGTAATTCTTCCACTCATCTATGACTTACAGTCTATTGATTCTAACTCCTTTTCCCTCTCCATCTCTGACTTCATTCCTCACTTTCTTCTTTTACCATCATGGATTTCATAGTCCATCATTTATGAAAATGACTCAACTGCCAGTCCCTGTCCCTCCCACACACCATTTGTTTTACTCATCTGGCAAAAAAAAATCTAAGCCCTGGCTAAATAAAATTCAACATCAACTTCAAGCCTGTTACTTTGAAGCTGAGCAAAACATTATGATTTGTCTTATCACAAATTCATGATCACTGTATTCAAGAGGAGGGCCAAAAATCATACTGCACTTTTTAGTTCCTCTTGTTCTATAGCCCTCCTAAATGTCTACGTCTTGGTCTGTCTTATCAAACTTCAACATTTACTTCCCAACTTTACTCTTAACAAGAGCATAAGTTGCTACTTCTAACTTTATTGAAAAAAATATATATATCTATATAACCAGGGAACTTCTACCTACTTCTCACTACTTTCCTACAGCATCTGCTTATGATTCTCTGCCTTAGACCTGTTCCTCCTCCTGAGCATTAAATCATATCACCTTTCACTCATCTGTTATGGGCAGAATTGTTATCTCCCACAAATTCATAGATTGAAGCCTCAAGACTCAGTACCTCAAAATATAATAGTACTACGGGATAAAGTCCTTAAAGAGGTTATTAAATTGCCATGAGGTCTTTAAGGTGGGCCCTCATATAATATAGCTAGTGATCATATAAGAAGAGGAGATTAGGACACAGACGGAGATGCCTGACTCATGTACTCAGATGCTGAGGAATGACCATCTGAGGATAGTGAGAAGGCAGTCATTTGCAAGCTAAGGGGAGAGATCTCGGAAGAACCAAAACCTCCAACACGGCTTGGCACCTGTAGCACAGTGGTTATGGCACCAGCCACATACACCCAGGTTGGCGAGTTCAAACCCACCCCGGGCCAGTTGAACAACAATGAAAACTGCAACAAAAAACTAGCCAGGAATTGTGGCAGGCACATGTGGTGGGTACCTGTGATGCCAGCTATTTGGGAGGCTGAGGCAAGAGAATTGCTTAAGCCTTAGAGTTTAAGGTTGCTGTGAGCTATGACACCACAACACTCTACTGAGGGCAACATAGTGAGACTGTCTAAAAAAAAAACAAAAACAAACCTCCAACAGCTTGACCATGGGCTTTTAGCCTCAAGAACTATGAGTAAATAGATTTCTATTGTTTAAACTATCCAGTTTATTGTATTTGTTATGGCAGCCCTCGAAAAGTAATATACCACTTAAGATGCTATCATTGTATTTTCTTAAAAATTAAGTGTTTCTCTTTCATTGAAATGTCCCAGGAGTGAACAAATTGTACATTTATTTCTTTTACCTTAAAAATAACTTCATTTATTGATCACACCTTCTGTCCCGGTACTGGCTCATTCTGTCACCATTTTCATTTCAATTGTACTTCTACCTTTTACCCCTCTTTCTTTCATGAGCATCCTACAACCAGACTTTTCCTCTGTTCCTCCTCACAAAACCATCACATTATGATAATACTGCCCCTTAAATTCAATAACAAACCCCTTATTGCTAAACATAATACTCAACATTTATTTGTATCCTATTTGATCTATAAACACCATTTATTGGGAGAAAGTCATTTCCAATCCCCCTTTTTACCACATAATTCAGGAACTGTGTATCTAATACCTAGCTGGCAATTACAATTGGCTAATCAGTTTCTTAAATTCAATATTTCCAAAACGATACTCCCTTTTCAACTCATTATTATCCCACTCTCTCTACCACAGTACATGAAAACCCCATTCTTCCAGCAAAATCAAAGGAGAACAAATAAACAAAAATCTTTGGTGTTTTCCAAAGTTCCTCTTAAAATTTTTAAACGTCTTATTGACTCTGTCAGCGAATTCTGTCAGCTGTGTCTCCCAAAACTCCAGAATTTACTTCCCGATTCCAGTGCTTCCAAATCTCTTGATTGGACCCTCCTTCCTGTTGTCTTGGTACCCTCTGCCATTGATAGGAATATCTTTCTGTAACATAAACCAGATCCCGCGCTTCACTGTTCCAAATCCTCTGGTGGCTTGTCATCTCATTTGGGACAAAAGTCAAGGGCCCTGCAACACATCCCAACATGCGTCTCCCTCCTTCAGTCAGCACTCCTGGAACACTCTAAATACTTCTCACTATGAACTTACTCTGTTCATGAACAATACTCTTCCAGAAGATTTTAGGGCTTCCCATCCCACTCTGTTTTAGTATCATCTGATGAACTATAATTTTCTTTATTTCCTTCCTCTCACTCACTTGATTTCACCCCATGAAGGCAGGGATAGTTTAGTTTACTACTGTATCTCCAGGCCCAAAACAGTGTCCACCACAGAATAATCACTCAACACATGTCTTGAAGAGTAATTATACTGATACAAATATACTCCCCATTTTTGGAAATGTGCTTCCTTTGGCCCCCTTTTGCTGACAGCACTTTCCCAACAGTACTGATTAAATCTTTACTCTGATCCCTGGAAAAACCAAGGTTCTGAGAAAGTTAGGGATGGTTGCTGGTGGGCAAAAGTTCCTTCCTCAATTCCCTAAGCCGTCTAAATAACATTTGACATTGCACCTCAAAGCATTCTCATGATCAAACCATGGTTGCCCTTGATGGCAAGTCACTGATAATGCAAACTTACATTGGCTTCACCTACTTCCTTGATATCACTTTCTAAGATAAACTGCCTGTGTTCAAGCCTTTGTCCCAGGTTCTGTGTTCTGTAGATAACGCAGGCTTAGTCAATTTTCCTGTGAAACAAAGTTCTAAAATGTTCTCTAGTATATAATAGGTACTTAATAAATATTTGCAGAATGGATGAAATGGACAACCCACTATTACATTGCAAGAATCCTTACACATTTTAGATATCTTGTGAGCTCAAATTGATTTTATTTGTAACATCTCTTCCTCCTTCATTTGTAATTGTATATCAAATATCAGAAACACAATGTCCCAGGGGTCAATACACTTTTTGATCTTTTTTCTTTTTTTCAGATTGGCTAAAAGGATTATGGAATGTTTAAAATCAAAGCTTCAAAATACCTTCTATTTTAATAGAAAAAAAGATGAATTACAGTATGAAAAATTTTACTCGTGCCTTCTACTAAAATCTATTCCATTAGAAGATTGATGACACCCTACGATTTAATTTGAAAACTCAAGAAACTCTTTTAATTTGCTTTGTAACTAAGATTTCTTCTTTCAGAACAAAGTTTATAGTCACTGAATTTCTACTAGCTATTTAATTGGCAAACTTCAAACCATACAGTAGAAATGAGAAATAAATGACTTCTTATATCTTGGCAAAAAGGTAATGTTTGGGACCATAGTTAGAGTGGTTGATAGTATCCCATAGGAAAATCTTTATTCTCCAAAATAGTTCCAGCTTGTGGAAACTGACATGAGGATCTTCATTTGATTTGGTTAGACTAGGATTACACTATAGACATAGAAATATAGGCACAGCACTTAGGTGCACAGAGCAGTCAATAAGTGACTGTTAAAGACAACCTGACTTCTGTCCTCAGTTCATCTTGCAATTTCCTCAGTTTCTCATATGTATCCTATGTTTCTAAAGAGCATGCACTTAAAGGAAAATCTATCCCATTTTTACCTACCTCTCTTGCATTCAATATACACTTAATATGGACTCAATATTAATCCTTGTATTCATTTTTGTAATAGCAATTATTTTCACTTTGCTTATCGGGAGTGTTTAGGTGTGGAAGAAAAAAAACAAGTTAGTTATTCTTCTGAATGTGCATGAACAACAACTGAGATTATAGCTCAAATTACTCTGTGAAAACATACTGAAAAATTGACAAATATTTTACATTTTACTTATCATTTTGATGACTGTTCTAAAATGAACTCTTTCAGTACCTGTAAAAATGTTAGCTGTTACCACATCATAGACAATATAAATGGATGGATACAAAACCTTGGCTAGCACTGAAGATAATTACTGAGGATCCTCAGTACAGGAGTGCTTCTGTGGCCTCCTTTGAGGTTTCTTAAAGCCTTGATTTTGCCTATTTGAATTAATATTTAGAAAGTCAATTTTCCATTCTGGGGGTTCCATAATCCTGAATATTCATTAACTGTTTTTTGTTTGTTTTAGGATTGAGGGAGCAGTGAAATTTAAAGTTATATTTATTCTTAAAATAGTTCTTAAGGCAAGTCTGCTTAATGATGTCCTTTGACACCGTATAAAAGGTAAACTAGCACATATTTTCAATAATTTATTCTTTCAATTTCATAGACCGTACATTAAAGTGTCTTGTAAATCATGAAGATAAAATTAGATGTAGCAAGGGAGCAAACCAACTTCATAGTCAGATGATTTTATTTCATGAATGATTAAGAAGTGCTTGGTTATAATGAAAAATGAAAAAGTATTTGTAAATGTTTAGAAATATCAGCACACTATATTGATAAAACAATAACTTGCATTGTTGAGCCTTTTTATTTTAATGCGCTTTCTCACATATTAATGCTTCTGAGCCTTTCGGTGATTCTTTTGGAAAGCTAAGACAAACAGATTTATCTCCAATACACTAACTAAAGAAGCTAAACAGCACAGACTTTTTAATCTATATGCTCAAGGCACACAGTTTGCAAGTGACTCAATCTAAGCTTAGACGCAGGATATATATGAATTTTTAAATAAACCTAATACAAAAGGAATAAAAAGATAACTATTTTCTGAAGGAAAGCTCAGGATTTGCTTCCCACAAATACTCAGAACAAAGGGACAATCTATTTGCAGTCATTATTATGACATGGTAACTTTTAATCATGAATAATGATGAAAGTTAGGACAAACTATTAATCAATTCTTATCAGAATAATGTAGGATGGATTACACAAGTTAGTTAAAACTATTATTTTCTACTAAATATCAATTGCTATCATTCTGAAAGAGTCACTAAATTTTCTGGAACTCTTAGTTATAAACAGAAGTGTATGTAGCCAATTTAAATTGTATAGTTTTATTAGGACACACATTTGAGTATAAAAGGAAATATAACTCTATATACGTGTGTGAATGCACATGTGTGAATATATATGTGTACATGCACACAGGAAATTTTACTTGATATTTTCATTTAAATTAGCAGATGAAGATTTTCAACTTTTAATTCAAGCTTACAAAATCACTGTTATTTAGTTTATTCAAATTTTAAACTCAGTCAATTAAATAGTCTCTTTCTTGTCTTCTTCTTTTGAACAACTTAAATTTCTAGAAGCTTAATTATCATACAAATTGAGCAAAGAGGCATCACTTTGCATGCATTCTGTGGACACACTGGCTTCTCCATAGGTAGTGTGACCATCCTAATGTGCTATCATTTGTTGATGATATCCCCAGTTCTATGGCAGCCTGTACTTATACAATATATTCACAGTATCATTCCAAATCCTAGCTCTCAGCCTCTTCTAGTTTCCAGCATTTCTGAACAAAATGTATATAAGAATTAGCTCTCTCTAAGGGAAATGGACCAATGGGGATAGTGAGTAGACAGGAGAGAAGTCAGTGAAAGCTCCCATATATCATCGTCCTTCATGTATTTTATTTCCTCTTTTATTTAGAATGTCATTTCATCTGTTGATTAGTCGTACAATAATTCTTGCATTCCTCTTTAAACAAATGTTTACCGAACATGGGCAAAGTCCAAATTTATACACTTGGTTTCAACATGAAGACTACTCTGTCCCTGTGTTCAAGGTGCTAACAATTCTGTTAAAGCTGCCACATAAAAAGGTAATTAGAATGCCATGATAAAGTACTGTAACAATGAATGATCTGAAGAGAGTGTTAAACTAGTAAAGTCTTAAAACGTTTCAAGGAGACAGTTATCAGATTTTATTCAAGAGACTTAAATAGAAAGTTTAAAGCTGTGTCATGGCAAAGTGAGGGAATCATTACCAAGACTACTGGAGAAGGTTGGTACTGAATATGATTGGAATTTTTGTGTACTCATAGAAATTTTTATACTTTATCAGGGACATAATATGGTTTTACTTGAGTATTAGAAGTCTCAAGTTAGATATAAAATAATGAGCAAATTACTCTAGTTTACCTTTAAACACAATTTTCAGTAGTCTACATCTCTCTACTACCATTGCTGGGTTTGTGGCTTAAGTGTCTATCTAGATTTCCTGTTCCTTGGCTCCCAGTGCTAAGAATGGGGACTGGTGCCAAGCTGATGACGGTCAAACACATCACACACACACCCCACACACATACACACACACACACACACACACACACACAACTCAAACAAGCAGTGACTATTGCAAAGTGAAAGGAAATTTTATAAAGTGAAAAGACTTTCTTGGAAGGAATGGATCTGCTCCACAAGTGAAGGAGACTCTGACTCTAAAGACAAGAGTGAAGACGGTATAGTCACTCTCAGTGTGGGTAGAGAGCAGGCTGCTCCATTGGGGAACAGAAGCCCCAGGGATAGGGCCTGGCCTATCCTGCTAATCCTTGGATAGGGCCTGTCCTTTCCTGCTAATCCTTAATACTGTGCTATGTTGTGCTATATTCATGTTCATGAATTTTCTGCAAAAGGGGGCAGAAAAGGGACCCTCCTCCTTAGCTGACCTTATAAAGTAATCTCCAAGAGTTGCCATGGCATTTGTAAACTATGGAGCCGGTGGGTATGATTTTTACTAGGTTAATGGAGAAAGTTCATGTCAGGTCATGAGCTCCTGGTTCTGTGCATGTTCCAGGTTGTGCAAGTCCATTAAAACTCATTTATCCCAAAAGGCTGAAATTTTTGAATTTTTTTCATGACTTTTTGACAAGCTCCCACCACCCCTGCATCTGCACCAGGGGCTAATCTATGCACTGTCTCCTAACATTTACCCCAGGGAGCAGACTTGTGGAAAAATCAGATCTTGGCAATGACCTCAAGTGATAGGATATAAATAACTCCCTCATGACTACCATTCCAATAATGGAAGATGAGGCCTAAATTGGTTCACCCCAAGTTCCTCTGCTTATTCTCAAGTTTCTCGTTTCTTAGTTATGGCTACAGATTTTTTTTTTTTTTGAACATGAAATGTTTACATTTTTTGCATAGCACTTTCAATTGAGTTTTCATAATTGTGATGTGAGGGAACTGTTTTTAACTCTGTTAATGGAAAGATTAAAGTATATCAAGGTTAAGTGATTGTTGACTGTTCAGTACTTTAGTGCTAATAAATTACAGATCTAGGACTTGAATCCAAGGACTACTGACTACAAACCTAGTATCCTTTTCCTCTAATTAATGGAAAGGAATGAAATGTTGTATAGACAAAATATTAAAGCTATCAATAATTAAAAGATACTTTAAGTCATGAGGAATTGTTATTTCACCATAGAAACATTTCTTCCCTCAATGGTTAGAGAGGTACAGTATTTCTTGCAGTACACTTGAGAAACAGTTAAGGCAGATGGATAATCTGGCACAATGTCATTGGCAAGAAGATAATATCAAGAAAAAATGCGTTACCAACCATATTCATGAAGCTTTTCTAAAATTAATGGGGACAAATATTTACATGATCTTGTAAGCTCCAATATAATGTAAGCTGGGTGATAACAAAATTCAAAAGCCCATATTTTTTCCTGTTAAATAAGTTGAGTAAGAGCGCTTATTTCAGTGCCTATAGCACAACTAGTTCTATCGGAAATGGAAAAAAATGAAACATGAATTTCTTTTTTCAAAATGTTTTTCTTCCTTCCTTCCTTATATTTCTTTTTCTTTTTTCCTTTCTTCTTTCTTTCCTTCCTTCTTTTCTTACTTCCATAGCATTCATTGAACATCATTATATTCTGGGCACTATTGCATGAGTATGAATAATAAACAATGTCTAAAGTAGGCTCCACCTCCCAGTAATACTCACAGACTAGTGACTAAGATGAAATTTCCACTTATGAAAGAATTGAAGAATTATATCTGAACTGTGAGTTGCTAACTAGAATTATATAGTCATTTTAAACATAATCAGTTTTATTCATTAATTGAATTTGAGTCTAACTTACAACTCAAACTTTCATGAATAAATGAGAAAAGTAAACTTGGTGGAAACTGTGACCGGACAACATACACTCTTACTACAATGTTCATTAACTCTGTTCATATTCTGTGAAAGAATATTGCTGGCTCAGTGTAGCTCAGCAGCTGGGCACCAGCCACATACACTGGAGCTGGTGGGTTCAAACATAGCCAGGGCTTGCCAAACAAAATGACAATTAAAACAACAACAACAACAAAAATAGCCCGGCGTCTTGGAAGTACCTGTAATCTCAACTTGGGAGGCTGAGGCAAGAGAAACACTTAAGCCTAAGATTTTGAGGTTGCCGTGCACTGTGATGCCATGGCACTCTACCGAGAGCGACATAGTGAGACTCCATCTCAGAAAAAAAAAATAAAGAAAGAAAGGATATTGCTAAGCAGAAATTCAAGCTAAGAATTATCAATTTAGTCCCCCAGGTCTTTCCTAAAACTCTAAAAACTATAGTTATGTGAACTCTTACATATTTAAAGATGGGAAATAAAACAGACTTTGGGAAGAGATTGTAGAGGCAGAAGATAGCAACCATGTCTACCAGTATGCAAGTTTTCAGTTTATAAAAGTATGAAAATTATAAAACATGATAACATTTTTTGTAAGACCATTTCTTTTCTGGACCTAAAAAAATTGCTAAACTTCCCTTTCTAAAGAGAGGAAAAGAAAAGAGAAAGGGGGAGTGGAGGGAAGAAAAAAATATTCCCTTTGTTACCAAAGCCTCCATTTTCGCCCTCAAATTTATTGAAGGAAGAAAAAAAGCTTATGTTATTTTCTTTGAGGAATCAATTAAAGAAGTACCCCAACTCGCATTTTCTTGTGAGTGGTTAACAGATGTTTCTACAAGTTAGTGAGTTTACTTAAGTGTCAGACGCTGGACATTTGTGTATAAAATCTCTCTATAGTCAAAAAGAAGCAAATTAGAGAACTCTCTTACCAGTGTAAATATTTCATACTATGATAAACTCCATAATGCCATGGCATAAAACGCTTGGCCAGAGCACATTAGCTTTTTCCTTCAAGTCCAATAACAGTAGTATTTTTCTTTTTGAGTTTGAGAAAACAAATCACACTTAGCTAAAAAATATTATCTCAATGTAGAAATCTTTTAAAACTCTGCCTCGATTGTGTGTGAACCTCATTGCTAAGTAGGTAAATGACAGACTATTAACTTTGTTTTCTACTTCCTTTGAGTCATGACTTGACTTTCAAAACATTTTGGTCAACCAGACTCAAAGTCTCCTTGCAGAAGAAACATTGAGAGATCACGTACTTCTCTCCCTTTAAAATTCCCCTTCAGGGCAGGGCAATACAAGTGACCCTGGCTTTTGACAGACCTTGGCTGAACAAAATGTAACAAGCCCTGTCTGGTTTGAGCTGAATTTCCTATTCTGACAGATACAGCTCAGAAGCATTTGATGTCTGCTTGCTGGTCATAGATAATGGTGCATCTTGGGACCATTGTCATTCTTGTCAATAAAAAGGCCTGGGGGGATGAGCAACAGAGCTACCTTTTGATTCACCATTTTTCTTTCCTTCCCAGGACATTTGTAAGCCTGTGGTCAGCTAGGTCATTTTATTTTATCCTGATGTGCCTTGATAATAGCATCATGTGTACAAAAAATTTGACAGGCCATCGATGTCTGTGCCTCTGACTTCTGTGTTGTTTTTCAGTCCTTCTCAATGTCAAACATACTTTGAAAGCTACTGATTATGTTGGTTGGGACTGTATTTCACAAGACATTTCTTCTTCTATAAAATTAAACTCATGGGGGTTGATCTTTGAATTTAAGGTAATTTTTTGAGCAATGCAAGACACTGTCACTCTACCACTGGCATTCAAGAAATGTTTGGAAAACTGGGAATTCTATTTTATTCAATTCAACAAATGCTATTAAATATGAGTTTTGGTGACAAGAATAAGAAAACTGTTAAGTGCAAAATGGAAAAATAATGACGATATCACAAAAATGATGATCATGACTAATTTAAATAAATTCTGGTGAAATCATGGATAATACAATGTGCAATAATGTCTGTTTATTAAAGGAGGAGTTTACATACAGGTCAGTCTTAAGGAAGACACTGACCGCTGTGTCTATTCTAATAAAAATCAGTTGGAAATATATGTTATGTACACACACAAATACATAAACATGTACATAGAGATACACAAACATGTGCATATAAATAAATATGGTGTGAAGTGTATGTTATAGGAATAATATATAATTTTACATATTGTGACTATTATAGGGAATGTCCATACATCATGATGGCATGTCATCAAAGATAATTTTATATCATTGGGGTTTAGAAGGATTTTTTTACATCTTGTTTCTGGTCAGTCTTTCAGGTATCAGCCTTCCTAAACTAGGAGGAGTGTGAGTGAGTTTTCCCATTGACACGCAGAAATTGACAGAGCTGAGAAATAAAACCAAGCACTTTGTATCAACTCCAAGAGTCTTTCCACCCAACACAATAATGTGTGCAAAGTTCTTGGCGCAGAATAAAAGCACAATAAATGTCAATTAGCATTATTAGAATTAGCCATCACATGTTGGAAATTCCTATGGCTCACTGTGTTATATCTCCTTCTAGGAAAGAGGACATTTTATTTTTCTTAAATATGAGAAAAATTACATATTAATGACATAGTAGTAGTTTTTAGGACAATCATATCACAATATTCCAGTGTCAGTGTTAACTTAAAAAATCAAATCTGCAGAATTATGAGGTTAAAGAAATAATTCTTTAGGTTTCTGGTGGAGAAACAATATGTCATTGGTAATGACTTCAAATGATAGCTAACTCTTAGTCTTTTTTTTTTTTTTATTGTTGCAGATTCATTGACGGTACAAAGAACCAGGTTACATTGATTGCGTTTGTTAGGTAAAGTCCCTCTTATAATTGTGTCCCACCCTGAAAAGGTGTGTCACACACTGTGATCCCCTCCACCTGACTCCCTCCTTCCCTCTCTCTGCTCTCCCCTTCCCCCACCCCGTCCTTCCTTCTCTCAGCTCTCCCCTTCCCTCACCTTCCCTCTCTCTGCTCTCCCCTTCTCCACCCCCACGCCATGTACTAGGTCATTTAATTGTCCTCATTTCAGAATCGAGTACATAGGACTCTTGCTTCTCCATTCTTGTGATGCTTAACTAAGAATAATGTGTTCCACTGACTCTTAGCCTTAATATGGCATTGTAGCATTTAGATATTAACCAGGAAATTGTACTTGGATCTTAAGTAAATAAATCAGCATAAAAGAGAAACTGATAGTTTAGGCAGTTAGTTAGATTGAGCAGGGTGGATGGTGGATGATATTTTGGACTGGCTTGAGTCAGGCTGGCCTGAGTTGTCATGGAAATGGGGTTAATTGAGACTATGCAGGTACAGGACCTTGAAAATCGATTGCCTTGAGATAGAGGTTGATCAATATCCCAGGGACATTGTGGCATGGACAAAAGATGTGGTCATAGTGAGTTGGGTTGTTTTGGGAACAGCCTGATTAGGACCCTATGGAGAAGGCTCCCAAGAAGGAACACATGACCTGTCTAGGGGGTCCCCAAGGACTGACTGGATGTTTGGCCTATAATAGAGGATCTCCAAAGACTGACCGATCACAAAGAGGTAGAGAAACCACAAAGGAGAGATCTTGCCGGGGCCTGTATAAAAGGTTTATGAAACATGCATACAGTTAAGGTATCAGTGATCCTAAATGAAATACCCTCACTGACATAGTAAAAATCATATGCACAAAACTCACAATAGTTTACAAATATTATGGCAACCCCTACAAATTGCTTCAAAAGAATAAAAAGGGTGAGGGTTCCCAATTCCAGGAATTCTCCACTCTCTTCCAAGAAAAACCATAAACATTCCACCCCTTAACATAAAATTAGGGAGCCAGCACAAAAAGAGAAATCTTATTAAATTCAGTGTCTCCTCCACTTATGGGGGCTGACCCATTCCTCTTTTGGAATATACTATGCTTTAGTATTTAGTAAAACTTAGGTATTTTGCTTGTCTGCACCTGCTTGTTCTGCTCATTTAGTCCATCATCTTGGTACCGGGAACAAAGAACCTGTGAACATGGAGACTTGACATCTGGTTTATCAACACTTAATATAACCTTTTAAATATAATTACATGTGCTCCTTTATTATTATCACAGCAATTGAACTTCTGAAATCATTATATTCTACATAATAGTTCCCTTTTGCCTCTGGATGACATATGGGTTAAAAACCTATAGGAAAAGAACTACTAGAATGGGGCAGACCAGAGGTGGGAAGCTTTTCATGTTGAAAGGCCACAGTAATTTAGTTGTAATCAAGTTGACCATATTTAAGAAACTTCAATTAAATATACTTAAAATGTGCATTATTTTATAAAAATCTAATTACTATGTACTTACTAATTTTGAAAACTACTTGTCAATTTTTAATTTCACTAACCTTTTAATGACTTTGTTGTGTCTGGTTTTGATTGGAAAGCATTTGAATATTTGGGTATGGCATAGAGGTCTGTGGTTTCAATGATCCCCTAGATGAATATCAGTCCTTTGTGAGCTTAAGGTCTAGAATACCTGATTTGGATTAGGTAGGAAAATGTAGATTTGCAGCAATAAGTGGCTGATTACCAAGAAAGCATTTTCTGGGCATGCTGCTAAAGGCATGAGTTTTCTACTGCATTTTTCTATATTTCAATTAGATCTTTCTTAATATCAAACAATGACTTTAAAATGTCATCTACTGAGAGCTCAATCGGTTCCATCAGTAGTTCTTTAGATGAATTGGTAATATCAATGAGTTGAAGCCAAAATTCTAATTTGAATGTAATGTCATGATTCTCAACATCAATGAATCTTTCATTGTAGTCTCCAATTAATATGTCTGCAACAGTTGCATATTCTTCAAGTGATTTGCATATGTCCCCCTGCTCATCAATGACCTTTGCTAACTGGGGAGATGTTCATCTGAAATTTTATCTTAAAGAAGTATTTTGGGCTAATCTTATTGGAGTTAGATGATATCTCAAAATCCCCAAACCAGAGATGTTGGCATGGATGTGGAGAAAAGGGAACACTACTACATTGCTGGTGGGAATGTAAACTAATACGGTCCTTTTGGAAAATACTTAGAAATCTAAAAATAGAATTGCCATTCGATCCCATAATTCCTCTACTAGGTATATATCCAGAAGACCAAAAATCACATTGTAACAAAGATATGGTGTATCAGAATGTTATTGCAGCCCAATTCATAATTGCTATGTCATGGAAAAAGTCCAAGTGCCCATCGGCCCATGAATGGATTAATAAATTGTGGTATACATACACCATGGAATATTATGCAGTCTTAAAGAAAGATGGAGACTTTACCTCTGTCATGTTTACATGGATGGAGCTGGAAAATATTCTTAGCAAAGTATCCCAAGAATGGAAGAAAAAGTATCCAATGTACTCAGCCCTACAATGAAATTAATTTATAACTTTCATATGAAAGCTCTAACCCAATTACAGCACAAGAATATGGGGAAAGGGGCAATGGAGGGGAGGTGGGAGGGAACGATGGGTGGAGGGAGAGTAATTGGTGGGTCCACACTTATGGTGCAGCTTAGAAGGGTACAGGTGAAACTTACTAAATGTAGAATATAAATTACTGTATACAATAACTGAGAAAATGCCATGAAAGCTATGTCAACCAGTTCAATGAAAATATTTCAAACTATATATAAAACCAGCACCTTGTACCCCATGATTGCATTTATGTACACAACCATGATTTAATAAAAAAATTAAAAAAATTTTAAAAAGAAGTATTTTGGAAAAAGATAGCTTTTTTCTTTGAAATGCTTTACTTTTGCCACATGTTTTTTATAGACTTAATTTCACTTTGCAAAGAAACATTCAAGTTATTTGATTTGACATATCATACAGAAATACTGCATTCCTATAAAAATTTGCTTTCAATAGTTCACATTGCAGATTTTGTTCTTCATAAAACTTATCTATTCTCAGAGATGAAATTTTGGCTAACGCCTGTCCCAGAGATAACGGAAACAATTTAGAATGATACTGAAAATACACACTGAATATGCGATTCTTCAACATTACCACATTAGGAAACTGACAACACTATGTTGCATTTGAATAAATATCGTTAATAATACTTAAAACTTGTTACAAAGTGTCACTTAAAATAGATCAAATGCAAAAATTCTTCCGTTGTAAGGTACAATGAAAAGAAATGAGGGCATCTTTTTTTTTTTTTAATCTATGCAATAACCCTTCATGTTTTCCTGTCTTGGAAAGTGCACCATCTATATATACACTCACTAAATTTACCAAATTCAGTCCAATTTCAGAACAGTTATCATGAAAGATTTTGAAGACATCTATTTCTCATGTTCTGTTCATAAGACTGCCCAATGCAAGTAGCTCTTATTAGCAAAGAAAATCCACTGTTGTAACACAAGTGAAGTATAAAACCTGTGTTGAGTCAGTAGTATCAGTTGATTCATTCAAAGCAATTGGATAATATATATTTTTTCCTTCTAAAGTATTGCATAAAGTTGTTCTGTTCATTTATGTTTCTTCTTGTAAGAGGTAGTTATTTGCACTTTGAAAGGTTCCTTAAGGGTCTAAGTATGCCACAACTGCAACAATGTATTCTTTCACAGTTTCTGTATTTCTGAATGGCTTCCCATTTCCCCCACATATAGAAGCTACTTTATAAATTGCACTGGTGGTATTATTTCCAGGTCTTATTGCTACTTGAAAGAATTGCCTTTGTTTTTGCTTTTCATCTTTTATTTTCTGCAACACAACCTTTCACGCCTTTCCCTTTAATTTAAAATATTTGTGATCTCTATGAGTGTTACAGTGCTGATGAGCATTGAATTTCTTTAATGTTGATATTAAAGTATCATAAAGCAAACAAATCATCTTATCTTTACAAGAAACAAGATATTATTGCAAATGCCAATCCTTGTTAAAAGTTATGTTTTCTTCCTTCAGACTTCTCTTGATCTTCGTGACATGATAGGCTGTTACGCGGACAGAATTAAAAACACTGTCGAGCTATGCAATTCAAATTCACAAATTCCAATCCGCTTCAAACAGCACAGTACATCTCCGTCAAAACTCATAACAGACTGCTACACTTGACCCTCATAAATACTCTCCAACCAGCCTCCTATGGTAGGGGAACCAGTCACCAGGGGAAGTTAGAATTAAGTCATAAGCATAGTAGCTGTCAATTTAATCCATATAGTTTACTAATTTTCTAATTTGGCAATCAATCTCCGAGGACTTTTTTTCTAACTTATTTTATTCTTTGGTATTTTAAACACGTTCAATTAAAAGTAAAAAATATATTAAAAGCAAAGACAATGATTAATACAAATAAAAGTCTGCAAAATTTGGATTCAGTCAAAAGCCTGCACTTAAGGACCTAGAAGGCCTTAAGTGTGCATTCATAACAATAATTTGAAGCAAACTAAAACAAGGAAGTTCTTTAATCTAAAAAATATAGAATTTATGAGGAATCTACAGCTAATAATAAAAGACTGAATGTTTTTACTTTAGAATCAGGAGCAAAAGGATGGTCTTACTACTTTTATCCAGTAATGTACCAGAAGTCCTAGTCAATATAATAAAAGGAAATAAAAATACATAAGATGTACAGATTGTAAAAGGAGAACTTGAACTGTTGACATGATTGTCTATGTAAAAAAGCCAATAGAATGTACGAAAACTAAAATATTGAAATTAATATTAGGAAGTCTACAGGGTACAAGTTCAATTTAAAATTTTATTCTATATGTGAATAAAAACTTTTAAATTTAAATTAGTAGTACTATCTTCATTAACATAAAAATATATAGTATTTAACATTAATATACATAAGAACTAAAGGTAACACAATATATGCTGCTCTCTGAAAATGCATTAAGTTGCTCGGAAAGATTTAAAAAGACCTAAATGGACAAAAGCACCATATTCCTAGATCAAAGGAATGAATGTTGATAAGAAAGATGTAAATTATCTGTAGAGCCAATGTGATTCTTATAATTTTCTATGAGGCTTTTGTTTGTTTGATTTTTTTTTTTTTTGGTAGAAACAGACAAGGCAATTCTAAAAGGCAAAATATCTAGTGTATATGAAATAATTTTTTAAAAATTGGAGTTCTTAGGGCAGCACTTGTGGTCAAAGGAGTAGGGCACAGCCCCATATACCAGAGGTGGCGAGTTCAAACCCAGCCCTGGCCAAAAACTGCAAAAAAAAGAAAGAAAGAAAGAAAAATTGCAATTCTTAGAGTATTACATTTCAATTTTTATAAAGCTACAATAATTAAGAGTGTGTTGTTGACAGAAAGATACATAGGTAAACAAAACAGACTATAGATCAAATGTATAGATTGATGCTCAATTGATTGTCAATATTGATGCTGAGGTAATTCCATATGAGAGAAATTCACTCTAATTAATCTTTATCCTAAATTCAAATAATCTGTCTCAGTTTTCAAATCTTGTTTTCAAATCCAGTGGAATCTTCTTCCTCAGTTTAAAACACTTTAGGAATCTGCAAACTGAGAATGCTTTACTATGTGGACCTGTCTTCAAAAGCTCAGATTGACTTGCTCCCACTTTTCTGAGCTATTTACTTTTTTCTTTTCTCTTTTTCTCTCTCTCTCTCCCTCCTCAATCTCTCTCTCTATGACATTAAATATTGTAGATTAACAGGTTAAAGATTCAAGTTTTATTTCTATTTCTTGTTCTATCTGTAGTTTTGAGGTGAGTTTTGAAGGAAGGAAAAGGAAGAAAAAGTCACATGTAATGTAGTCATGTAGTTATAATCATGATATTACCTTGTTTCTGCAGTCTGCACTGCAATTAAATGTAGAGTTAAAATTTTTATCTGTACAATGGAAGATAATATAAGGGTATTTTTACACTCATTGGAGCTAAGCTGCCCTGGGTTTTTCCAACTCATCACACATTCCATTTCCAGTATAAATATTTCTTTAAAATAACGACTAGAACAGTCAGGGCTTATTGAGCATTTACAGTATGCCAGGCAATGGTCTATAGACTTAACAGAAATTAACTCTTATGGTCTTCAGAGGTGAATAATATAATTATTCTTGATTAATTGATAAGATAAAATAACACTTGCACAAAGAGAGCTTAGGTCATTTGTCCAAGCTAATACAGTTTGGAAATATGGTGCTGTAAATAGAACCCAGGCAGCTTGACTTGAGAATCTGCATCTTTTTTGTGTTTGTTTGTTTTTTTTTCATTTTGTTTGTTTTTTATTTTTATTTTAAGGTGTGCACTTTTATAGAATTTGTCTCATCAGTGTACAGGTAAGCCCTGGCTGCCTCCACACCTCCACCCACTCCCAGATAAACCAAGAGCCTTCACGTATCTCAAGTTGGGGTACAAAAAGGGGGCCACGATAGCTGATCATTCAAAATAAAACAAAATATAAAAGTATTAAGGAGATTATTTTAAAAATTGCTTTATGTAATTTACACAAAAGCAATGCTGTCACTTCTTCTGTGTTGCCTGGGAGGACTGGGCCATTCTCCTTAGAGAGAAGTAGGGCAGCTTTGGGGAGGGCAAGAGTCTTTCTTTAACAACACATCTTACAATATTTGGAATGACTATTTTTATAAAGAACAATATACAATCAAAGTCCTCAGCCATATTGTAGAACTTCGAGGATGTTGGCTTCAACTGCTGTCACCTTCACAGTTCTGTTGTAACTGTGGCCACCCATAAATTTACACAGACCCCACTTTAGGTACAAATCAGGTAATGATTTATTTACACCTGTGCAGGTGGGTCACTGCCCCAAAGGGAAAATGGCCCGGAAGAGAAATGCAGGCACCCAATTTTTGTGCTGAGGTGGCAAAGCAAGCATGTACAAAAGCAAAATGTGGTGGTTAGCTGGGTGGGGTTACAATATGGTGGTTGGCTCAAGGGGTTGCTGTGTGGTGGCTCAGGGGGTAACTCAGTAACCATGAGGACAACTTGGAAAGCCCAGTAGCTTGGGAAACTCAGTGACTGAGACACTCTGCTTGAGTAAGTTTTTATCATTGTTTAGCAGGCTAGGGAGTCAGGGAACTCCGAGAACTTCCTCCTCAGAAACCTGTTCTCAGAATTAACCCAAAGGTGGGGGGGGTGCACACTGGGGACCAAGGCTGAGACAGGCCAACAGACTCGGGTCTTTGGGGGGCTATTGACCTACAACAGTTCCAATTTTTAAATGCTGTCAAGCCGAAAAACAACAATACAACAACGAACAAAGCCATGCCAATCTCATCTTGTTTTCTGTGCAAGTTAGGGTTTGTGGAGAAAGGGTGTAATGCAGCTTACAGTCCGTCCACCCAGAAGCATTTGCAGTGGACAGTGGAGGGACCAGACTGTATGCTCTCCTGCTTGCTGATCCTCATCCACTGGAAGGTGGACCCCCAGGCCAGGATGGAGCCTCTGATCCACTCCGAGTACCTGTGCTCAGGGGAGCAATGATCTTGATCTTCAAGCTGGGAGCCAGGACACCAATCTCCTTCTACATCCTGTCCGTGATGCCCGGGTACATGGCAGTGCCACCAGACAGCGCTATATTGGCATCCAGGTCCTTGCATATGGCCTTGTCTCACTTCATGATGGAAATGAAGGTCATCTGGATGCCGCAGGAGTCCACACCCAGGAAGGCGGCTAAGAGAGCGCCTCTGGGCTTCGGACCTGCGCTCCGATGGTGATCACCAGGTGGTGGGAAGGCTCAGAGCTCTTCCCCAGGAGGCAGAGATGCAGCAGCGGCCACCCCTTGCTGGAAGTCCAGGGTGATGTAGCATAGCTCCTCCTGATGTCCCGCCCAATCTCGCACTGGGTGGTGGTGGTGAAGCTGTAGCTGTGCTCTGTGGCCTTCACGAGGTCTGGCTGCAGAATGACGTGGGGGATGCGTACCCCTCAGAGAAGGGCACCGTGTGGGTGAACCGGTCTCCAGAGTCCATGACAACGCAGGGACAGTGCAGCTGGGATGGCCACACACAGGGCCTGGGTGTTGAAGGTCTCAAACAAGAGTGGGTCAGCTTCTCTTGTTGGCCTTGGGGTTCAGTGGGCAGCAGCATCGGCTGCTCCCTGAGGCCACACGCAGCTCACTGTAAAATATGTGGTGCTGGATCTTCAGCATGTTGTCCGGGTTGGTGACGATGCTGTGCGCGACAGGGTACTTCAGGGTCAGGATGCTCTGGGCGTGGGCTGTTCTTCTGCCCATGTCCACCCTCACGCCCTGGTGCTGTGTCGCCCAACGATGGAAGTGAAGGAGTCCAGGGGGCCGGTGTTGTCCACAAAACCGGCCCGCACCTGCCGGAGCCATTGTCAATGTGGTTACCCGTGGCCAGCTGGGCGGCAGAACTGTGAGGGCGAGGCTGCTGGGTCTGCAGGGTGGACGCGGTCTCTGTATCGTTCAACTATTTTTTATGCAATATAGTGGAAATGAGAAGAGAGGTAGGAGCACACACAGCAAGTTCACTCTCCAATACATTTTCTCTTATTTTCTTTCTTTGAAATCCCACTTAGAAACCAAAATTAGAATTTATAGGAAACTTTGGAGAAAAATCAATACTTATAGGATAGTACTTGATTAAGTCATATTCAGTAGCATAGGTGTAAATCTTATCTCTTTAAAATGTAAACATCTATTATGAAGACCTTAACCTACAATGTCAATACGGAGTTGCCCAAGGAGAAAAATTAATGCCGGAAAACCAACTGCCAGGTCCCCACCAATCTAGTTATCTTGGCCTGTCTAGAATATGTTTCTGATGTTCCTAGCAGAGCCTTCTTACTTATTCCTTCCCGTCCTCTCTCTCTCCTTCTCTCCCTTTCTTCCTTCTTTCCTTTCTTGAAAAAAAGTTGAGTTTTTAGTAAATGCTGGGATTAAATTAGTTAAATTGAAAAATCTCTAACTTCATGGAGATAGGTGGCAAAAGAAGGCAGATAACACAACAGGATACAAATTTGATTATATAACTACTAAAGTCATTATTCTTAAAAAGGAAATGTACAGATGCTATAAGAGAATAAACTAGTTGGCTAACCTAGTCTTGATGATCAGGAAAAGCCTGCTGAGAAAATAAAATACAAAGTAAAAAAAAAAAAAAAAAAGAAAGAAAGAAAGAAAGAAACATGAGAGGAAAACTGCCCTTTTGTGAATTTGTGTGAAAATCTTGGATACAAACAACATTAAGTCCAAGACAATTTTTTAAATATATCTGTCTTTTAACACAGAGTTTCACAGAAAAAAAAATTCAGAGGAATTACCATTATAACATACTTTACAAAAACTTTTATATACTTCAGGAAAGTGACTTAACCTCTCTGAGGCTCAGTTTCCTCATCTGTAATTGTTTTTATTAAATTTTCTCACACATGTTTTCTGAGAGGATGAATTAAAATAGCCCTTGAAAGAGAATAGGAGAGTGCCAAGCACATACAAGGAATACATGACTGTTTATTTTTTGCTCCAGTTTTAAATTTTTTTATTTATTTAGCTAACCTCAGGGCTGTCCTCTCAGGCAGTAGTCATGCAAACCACGTTAATCACACACTAGAACCACCTGTTTACACTGCAAGTCCCCACATCTACTGACAACACTGGTTCTATTTCTTCTAGTCAATTTGTTCACTTGCGCTAGTTGGATTGTTTACTTCACTCCTCTTTAAAGGAGCGAAAGAAGAGAGTTGTAGAATAGAAGCTGAGAAAGAGAAGATGTGGAATTGAGAGAGAGTGGAAAAGGGCTCTGTTTCTTTGGCTGTTTGCAATACAATGAAGCTCCTAATGGTCAGCACTCCACCCTCCACCGCTTGTTTTTCCCCAAGTTAGGCTTTGCCTTCAATGTCTTAAACCTTGGTATACCATTCACCAAGACCTGAGCTTGTAATCGTGGTGGAATGTGCCCTGTGTTTTTCTAAGCCTTTTCCTACCTTCTATCCACTGGGGCACACTCTGTGGTTACGCTCCTTTATTTCTGAGTTCTTTCTTTCACACATGTCTTGTTACACTCATCTTGTCTCCCCCACTCTCATCTATCCTCTGTCCCAAGGCTGTATAATGATTGTGTCTTTCTTTTATGAGGTAATAGTTATCTAACAAATGAATCCAATTTAATGTGCTAATATAAAAAGACTGAGGATTAAGTCAACTGCACATTTTAAGAGTAGTCTTCTGCTGAGTTCGTTCCTCCAAAATATTGCCAGATTCCGAGTTCAATAAAAATAGAATGATTTTATCTATGTCTGAATTTATATTGCTATCAGGCTATAACTGGCTCTATGAACACATTTCAATAACCCTCCATATGTGTACGTTGTAATCCTCTCTCTCTCATGTTACAGAGTCTTGGGCCAGTAGGGCATGCTGACCAGAATCCGGAAATGTTTTACTAGCTATTCAACCTTTCTAAGTTGCTTCCCAGAAATGGTGGGATTTCTGCAAGACAAGGAACTGAGATTTTTAAAGGCCCTGCAGACTTCTCGACACTGCCTGCCATCCCCCACAACCTACCCGAGTGCGCTTAGCCCCCATTAATTTCAACACTACCTGCCCCAGTGCACACAGCCCCTCCTTCAAAAACCCATACCTTGTTACTCAAGGAGAGGGATTTGAGGATGATTCCTCACTCTCCTGACAGATATCTTTCCTACTACAAAATTCCTTCCTTATACAGCAATCTGTGTTGTCTCAATAATTAGATCTTCATGCAACAAACAACTGGACCTGGCCCCAAACCTCCTTGTTCAATAACAAGTATCTATTTTTTAATCTATTACTGTATATAGACTTTTTAGTGCTAATTTTTTTTTATATTTTAGTTCTCATTATGTTATCTTTGTATTACTCTGGGATATAAATATGATTAGGCAAAATGAAGTGTACAGTGCCCTATAATTGGACAAAATTGTATAAGAGGACAACTCAATGCCCAAATTGCACCATATATTTGGGAAATATCTGCAACTCTTTTCTTATATTCAGTCATCACCTTGGTGTTGCCCTTGATGTTACCACTCATGAACTCTCACTATTGAAATCCCTTCTGTCAACAATCTAGTCTAAACTTTTGTTTCTTACATCATCTCTCTGGACTTTTTCTCATGTAATACACTAAGAGTTCTCAAAAATTCAGCATGTGTAAATCACCTAATGGATGTTCAGAAAAATAAAATTTGTTCAAACTTTTAAAAATCATCCATTATGACATAAATTTATCAAAAGCCATAAAGCACAATTTTGTATCATTGCAATTATAAATTGTATTAATGATTAAATATCAGAAATAAGATTATTTGCTTTTCAGTCTTTTACAGAAGTATCTGCAACTGGCCTATTGATAGTTTGGGCCTCTTGTCAGTGTTCGCATCTAGTTGGTTTCCTTTCTCCTTCAGTATTCTTATTACATAAGGCAATTTAAACTCATAATTATAACTCTTTGGTAACAAATCAATTCAGACAGAAAAAAATACGTATTGAAAATCTTTTATTTAGTCATAACATTTTAGGTACTTGAATATACTAAGTCTGTAGGAAGCACCAGACGAAATTTCCAACCCTTGAGGAATCTCTATGTTGAAAAGGGAAGACAGGCAATAAATAATCTGTATAACAACTAAGTTCATTATTTGGCATACCAGAGAGTATTAAGTGCAATAAAATAGTAGAACAGAATAAGAATGAAAATGGGTGTTTTTTGAAGTATGCAGAGATGGGGTGCTTATTCTTATTTAGATGGGGGCAATTCTTATTTACAAGGTGAGATATAAGCAAATTTGTCAAAAGGTGAGATATTCAGACAAGTGAATACCTGGAACAAGACTGTCCCAGGGAGAGGAAACAGCTAGGGTAAAGCCTTAGTGTTAGAAAAGCCTGCAAAAAACACTAGTGGGGCCAATGAGGCCAAATGTGAGAATGGGGAAAATGGCTCAGAGTAGTAGAGACATGTGGTAACTATAAAGTGGTTCTACTTAACTGAATATTTAGATGTAGTATTATTTCTGTTTGATACTAGAATACATTCTTTAAAAGGTATGGTTATGTTATACATCATTTTAATGTGCATTTCTTGCATTTTTTTTTGCTAATGACTTATTACTTTCTCTTCATTTTTCTTATTTTAGACTATGAAAATGATGTTAGATAAAAAGGAAATTCAAGTGATTTTTTAATCTGAGTTCAAAATCAGAGAAGACAACTCACAATGTCAACAACACATTTGGCCCAATCAACCCAGAAAGTGTGGTTCTGAAAGTTTTACAAAAGAAATGAAAGCCCTGAGATGAAGAGCTTAGTGGCTGGCCATCAGAAGTTGACAACGACCAGTTGAGAGAAAATGGAAGCTTGTCCTCTTACAACTAAATACACCAGAAGTTGCCAAAGAACTCAGTTTCAACCATTCTACAGTTGTTCAGCATTTGAAGCAGATTGGAAAGATGAAAAAGCTGTATAAGTGGATGCCTCATGAGCTGACCCAAAATCAGAGCTATTGTTTTCAACTGTCATCTTCTCTTATTCTACGCAACAGCAACATACCATTTCTCTGTTGAACTGTGATGTGTGATGAAAAGTGCATTTTGTTCAGAACCAGTGATGACCAGCTCAGGAGCTGGACAGAGAGGCACCTCAAACCACTTTCCAAAGCTAAATTTGCACCAAAGTAAGGTCACGATCACTGTTTGGTAGTCTGCTGTTGGTCTGATCCACTATAGCTGTCTGAATCCCAGAGAAACCTTCACATCTGAAAAATATGCTCAGCAAATTGACAAGATGCCACCTGCAGCTGGCATTGGTCAACAGAAAAGCCCCAATTCCCCCAACACCTGACCACACATTGCACAGCCAATGCTTCAAAAGTTGAACTAATTGAGCTACAAAGCTTTGCCTC
>CAUYRH010064062.1:0-29293 GCA_963574655.1 Perodicticus potto
AAGTCATGGAAGAAGCCCAAGTGCCCATCGACCCATGAATGGATTAATAAATTGTGGTACATGTATACCATGGAATATTATGCAGCCTTAAAGAAAGATGGAGACTTTACCTCTTTCATGTTTACATGGATGGAGCTGGAACATGTTCTTCTTAGCAAAGTATGGAAGAAAATGTATCCAATGTACTCAGCCCTAATATGAAGCTAATGTATAGCTTTCATATGAAGGCTAAAACCCAATTATAGCACAAGAATATGGGGAAAAGGGCCAGGGAGGGGAGTGGTGGTGGGAGGATGGGTGGAGGGAGGGCGATTGGGATCACACCTACCGTGCATCTTAGGTACATGTGAAACTTACTAAATGCAGAATACTAATGTCTACATATAGTAATTAAGAAAATGCCATGAAGGCTATGTTACACAGTTTGATGAAAATATTTCAGATTGTATATGACATCAGCACATTGTGCCCCATGATTGCACTAATGTACACAATTATGATTTAATAAAAATTAAAAAAAAAAAAGAATCTCCAGGGTGTTACCCAAGAATCTGTAACTTCCAGAAGCCCCTAGGTAATGCTACTGCTGCTGGTCCATGGAGCATGCTTTGAGTAGTAGAGTTCTATTTGCTAATATAATCACATTATAGTAACTTGCCAGTACAGAAAGAGAGAGAGAGAGAGAGCAAATACAGTATTGGTCTCATCATAAGTCATTCTATTGAATCGTCTATAATCTGCACCTATCTGGCAAGTTTGTAAGTGGGTTGGCAAGCCATCTATCTCAAATATTGGCTATTTTCAAAGATGTTCTGCTTCTGCCTGATTTGGAAACCAGCATCCATTTGTCTTTGTGGCAGCTAGTATGATGAATTTAGCACAGTGAAGGGATTCATAGAAATATTAATATTGCACTTATGTTTCTGGAAAAGAAAATTTCTAAAATACATCATTTGAACAAATAAACACCCTCTCTGAGTATAAGAATCATGTCTCTTGTGATACTCGGTGTCTTCAACATTGAGAAGATGCTAAATGTATATTAATTTATTAACTGATGACACATACTCACTGGGCAATGAAACATACTTTTTAGCTTCATAGAATACCTAGAATGTGAGAGAGTATGCCAAAAATAACTAATTGCATGACATAAACAATGCAAATAATTTGGCTTATAAATGTGAAAATCAGAAGGGTGCGAAACAAAGCTTTGAAGGAATGAAAAGGCAGAGAATGAGGGCAGGGACAATTCAATCTTTAATATCGGTAGGTAGTTTTACAGTCAGAGTTAACATCATGCTTGACTTAGGATATCTAATGAGACTGCAGATCTAAATGGTGTACTTGTAGGACCTCTGTCACATAATGTCAGGGAAAAAATATTATGCTGAGGAACATGTGAGTTATATTACAACTGTAAGCAAATAAAAATTAAAATCCTTTCATGTGGAAATCGACATAATCGTGCTGCATTTCCCTGTAGAGGAGCATACAGTGGCAATTTTTCTTCATATAATATTACATTAGTTTTAATTCTTATTAATAAGATACAAGAGTCATTAACACTATTAAAAATCTAATTATGTTAGCAATTTTCCATCATGTCATATTGGAGCAGTTAAATATTGGTATTTGTTTTTCCTAATGGGATTCAAAAGTCTAATTAATAGGCTTTCTTTTGTGGTTAAGTAGAATGAATCTCTATGAGAAGTAAGCCATTTTTAATATCTGCAGGCAGCTTATTTTCTTATACATTACACTGCCAAGTCATCTGGCATCTGTGGTATAAATAACTAGATAAGAAGTATAAGATTATCATAGGAAACTGAAACAATGCCTTTCATTACATGAGATGTTACAGCTACTATATTCTAAGAAACTTGGATATAGAAAGTAGTTATATAGTAGATTATTACTTAAAGAAATTTGAGAAACCTGAAGATAGTGCACTGAATGGACCTGACACCTTTTCTTCTTGAACTGGTGTTATTTTGCGGCTGTAATTATCCAAATAACTGATAGCCAAAAGTTGTGTTTAACTCCAGTCTTCTTTAATTAACTTTAAGTCTTAAAGAGAAACATTTGTCTGTTGACTTTGTCTTTTTATTCTTGCTACTATATTAGTATATAGCTATGTTTTTATAGATATTATATAGAACTAAATATATACTATAGCACATTATGTAATATACATAGTATAGATATATAATCTAATAGATGCATTATAATAATATGTATTGCAATGTTTTTATATATGTTAATGTTATACCCAGGAATAAAGTATATTTTTATAGGCAGCCATTTTTCATTATTATTAAGAATGCTCTTATGATATGTTGTCATTTATTATTAGCCATAATTTCATAGTAATTAAACCATTGTATCATTTGTTTTTAATTCTTTAATGAGACTTAATATTACTCTAGGACATACTATAAATATGTCTGTGCTTATTTTATTAGTCCTACTGAACTGTAAATTCTTTAAGATTATGGGCAATCTGCTAACTTATTTTTGAAAATCACTGACTTAGAACATCTAACTTGTACTCCATGGAGTGCTTTAGAAATAGTGAAGAAAGTTGTGGGGTTTGGTAACATATAAGGCAGGATAGGCCCACACCTCAGGCAAAAAACTTAAATCAGCCTTACTTATACCCACATCTTCACATCTTAACATTTTATGTAACACATACTTCGAAACGATTTTTCACCTTGGAAAATGTTTAAAAACAATATTCAGTTTTACAGATAAGCTAAATCAAATACACACTTTTCTCTTTGTTCTCTGCTCAAGACATAATAGAATAACAACACATGAATTTCAAGACCTAAAGTTATAAAGATAAATATACCAGGAAAGGAGAAAGTGGCTCTAAAACTTTGGGAACTAGAAGGGAGGCAAGTGAATGGTAAGAGATGTATAATTAATTATTAAACTGTCATGGAGGGAATCTATGAAACATCTAATTTTTACTACATAATTGCAAAAGCTTAGGAATTTATAGATCTCCATATTTCTGGACGTGGGGTTAAAGGCAATCCCACAGTAATAAGCTGCTTCTGAAGCAGTTAACTGCCAAATTTCACAACCCCCACCCCAAGCAGAAGATGGAAGAGCTGCTCTCTGCTGAAGGAAAAAGTTTTTTGTTTTTTTTCCCCTATAGAATACTAGATACAGTTTGGGTAGCAGGATCATATTAGGAAAAGGGAGAGGAGAAGAAGTTAAGTAAAAGCTAACTCATACAACGTTAGATCACTCAGCTGTTTTTCTTACACATAATGTCCAGAATGCTGGCAATGGGAGGAGTTGGAAGAGACCACTCTGAGCAATTTAATCAACAAAGAGAAAAAGCAACAATATTGACGTTTTGTCTTCAGTAATATTACTGCCCAGATAGATCACTGTAAGTTAAAAAACTTATTTGGAAATTGCCCTCCAAACTCAGTTCCAAATCTATTTTCTGTTTTCTGCTATTAAAACAAGCAGAGTCAAGGATCACCAGCTATACAGGAATTGCTGGGGTGAAAAGCAAAGAAAAAAATCAAGCAAGCAAACAACATAAAGGAACCAGAATCATGCAAAACATTTTTAAAAATTAAAGATAGTTATTATTCTTTTCAGAAAGATAGGTGAATAGTCTACTATAAAAGAGTATTACTCTTTTAAGACTGCAAAACACTTTAAAGAAAGAGAAATACTCATAAAATGAAGAAGAGCTCTTATAATAAGTTCTGTGATAGCAGAAATATGATTGTACCAAAGTGTTAATGAAACAAAAGTTAGAGATGGAAAAATACAATAAAAAAGAGAAGAAGAACAGAAAACTTGGGCAATACATCCTATGTCTGTATACTTAGTGATCCACAAACACAGAATAGAGAAAGAAGAACAGGATATCAAAGAATTCAAGAACATTTGCTAGAACAAAAGGACTTGAATTTTGAGATTGATAAGTTCCACTGAGTGGCCAACATGATACATAAGGGTATACAGTAACATATACTACAACATCCTCATGAAATTTTATAACACAGAGGAACTGAGAGAGATGCTCTAAACCTCCTTATGGAGAGAAGAGTCAGAACACTTTCTGAGTTTTCATCATCCGTGTCAGAAGCGAAAGGACAGAGCAAGAATGCTTTCAAAATTATGAAATAAATAAGATTTTCAAAGTGCTGTAATTCTGGATCTGGATGAACTAAAATTAATATTATAAAGGTAAGAGAATGATTTCTGCAGATATATGCTATGTCTAAAAAACATTTCTTTAAAAGTACTTGATAGGGCCTTCCTCTTAAAGCTAGTAGAGGATGGACTTTTCCATTAAGGGATCATCTGTGAAAAAAGGTAAAGAATCCAAAAAACATAAGGTCTAATTCAAACAGAGAATAAAAGGCATCAGTTCTCAGGAAATCATGAATGAAGCATCAAAAACCACACAACTGGGTGGACATGATTTCTATAAGTTGCTTCTATCATGGGATTGATAGATTATCTGATGCTTTCTTTCTGAGTAAGAGAAGATTTACATAACTGCCTGTGAATTTGCAAGTTCATTTGTGGTAAGTTCAGAGACAGCTAAGCAAAGAAATAGCAACAGCTAATTCTGGGAAAACAAAAATTAGCCAGAAAAGGAAATGAATAATGATAATTATGATACCTAGCTCCGCTGAGAATAGCATCTGCATAGTCAAATAACACAAATGCTTAATACTAATCTCAAGAAAATTAAGACATAACCGAGCTGAGAGGCTAGGAAGGCTGGGAAGACTGAAAGGGAGAGTGTGTGTATGTATGTGTACATGTATAGGGCAGATTCAAGAAGATAGAAGACACAGAAGGCAAAATGTCCAAGGAAAGACAAGAAATAGTGTTTAAAACTGAAAAATGAAAACATAACAGCATAGGTGTATTATTCAGAAATAAGGTGTATTATTCAGAAATATAGAAGTAATAACCAAAGAATAAGTTAAATGGATTGAAAGTAGTTACTTTGAAGAGGAGGGAGTAATTGAAGGAATGAGATTAAGGGCCCAGATATATTTTATAAAATGTAGAGCAATTATATGCATATGCTTTATAAAATTGTATGTCTACTTTAATAAAGTATATACATATTCCTTGATAAAATTAAAATTAATCAAAACTTAGCAAAAATCAATAATAAAATCAGATTCCTACAAGTGAATGTCTAAAATGACCTCATAAATATTTTGATTTAAATAGCCTATACTAAGTCTCATTTAACTAAAGAAACTCCACTAAAACACAGGGATGACAAAATAATTGTTCAACACATGCCAACTTTGATCAAAAGTAGTTATTTAGAATGATGTGTTGAATAGGATTTTGAAAGTAAATCTAGGATCAGTGGAAAAACGTCCTGTGACTGATAAGTATGTCTACCAAGGCTGAAATGTTGGTAAGTGGTAAACATTTTCCAACCTATGAAGTGACAGTAAGGTCCAGGAAGCTTCTCCAGTTTTCTAGGTAACAGTGTGTGGTTTTGTCCCATTCAGTGAGATGATAAATGAAATGAACATATAATTTATCAAGCAAGTGGAAATCTTTTTTTAAAACAAAATGGGGAGAAGGAGCATAAATATTAGGGAGATATTAGGTATAAATGGGAACTATCCTGAGCAACCAGGGCAGGCTTTATTTACACCTGTTGTATGTGGTCACCCTACTTAAAATCCGTAATGCTGAATGGATCAGTTTGGTGATAGAGTTACGGCTCAGGATTATTCTCATATTAATATTGAGGAGTGATTGATAGCATGTAGGAAGTCAAATCATCCTTGAAATGGCATGATACAAAAGCTTGCAGAGCACAGATAAAGAACCATGGTATTAAATGCTGTTTCTCTGTCTGGTGTGTGTGTGAACGTATGTTTCATGCATATGCACCCTTTTCAACTTTTTTACAACCATGTACATTAAAAAATTCAAAAAGAGAATGCTAAAATTTAACTTTGCAAGTTTCATATAGCAACAGAAATGAAAATATTATAAAGGTTGAACATAAAATTATTTTCATCTTAAAGCAGAAAAAATTTCTAACACACAAAAATGTAACTTTTTATTACCTGTATTATTTTATTACTTGCTTGGATTTTACCTTTTTTGTGGTATCTCTCCCTAGCATTTTAAAACTATAGAAATTTGAATGCTATTGCTCTCTTTTTTTTTGCCTTTTTTTGTTGAGAAAAGTTGTTTTCTTTTTCATAATTCTTTTATGTTTGCCCACATTTGTTATATTTCTCTACATCTTTTTTTATTTTAAATTAAAATAAGGGAACACATTTTTAGGTTACATTGTTCTCACTTGCAAGGTAAAGTTCAAGTTGCTTTCTCCTTGGATTTATTTTTGGCTAAGTTAATGACTTGTCTATATTACAGTTATTGATTAACTTTGCCTTTCATGCTTATTTCTAAATTTCTCTTCCTTTCTCTGTGTCTGTCTTGTCTATTTCTTAAGTCAGGATTTTAACATCCTTTTTTTTTTTTTTTGAGGCAGAGTCTCACTATGTTGCCCTCAGGAGAGTGCTGTGGTGTCCCAGCTCACAGCAACCTGAAACTCTTGAGCATAAGCGATTCTCTTGTCTCAGCCTCCCAAAGAGCTGGGACTACAGGCGCTCTCTACAATGCCTGGCTATTTTTTGGTTGCAGTTGTCATTGTTGTTCAGCAGGCCCAGGCCGGGCTTGAACCCACCAGCTTTGGTATATGTGGCCAGCACCCTACTCACTGAGCTACAGGCACTGCCAGGATTTTAACATATCAATTGAACTAATCTTAATTATTTCTTGTATTAGTATGTGTTTGGAGTTGTGAGTTCTCACCTAAGCCTGTTTTTTTCTTTATTGTATGTGTTATGTTCATTACCCGTTATTTTCTAGATCCTGTAATCTTCAATACAATTTCTTTTTTGACTAAAAAATGTATTGAGTTTCAATTTTCTTAACTTTCATCTAGTAGGTTTTTGTTTCTGCTTTGTTATTAATTTTCAGTTTATTGCCTTATAGTCAAGGAATGATTGTTATATTTTTTAAACTCACTAAGGTTTATTTTTTGACACCTATTATAAAATCAATTTTCAGTTATTTAATTAGATACTTAAAATACAGTATATTCCTAGTTTTTGATGTACAAAGTCTTAGAAATATTAATAAACCAATGCTATTAAGTTTTTTGTTATTTAGATCTCTTATATTCTCCTTTTTTATTTATTTTTTTTTAATTTTTCTTATTAAATCATAGCTGTGTACATTAATGCAATCAAGGGGTACAATGTGCTGGTTTCATATACAATCTGAAATAGTTTCATGAAATTGGTTAACATGGCCTTCATGGCATTTTCTTAGTTATTGTGTTAAGACATTTATATTCTACATTTAGTAAGTTTCATCTGTACCCTTCTAAGATGCACCGTAGGTGTGATCTCTCCAATTACTCTTCCTCCACCCATCCTCCCCTCTCCGCTCCCCTTCCTTGCCCCTTTCCCCATATTCTTGTACTATAATTGGATTATAGCCTTCATATGAAACCTATAGATTAGTTTCATAGTAGGGCTGAGTACATTGGACACTTTTTCTTTCATTCTTGAGATACTTTGCTAAGGAGAATATGTTCCAGCTCCAACCATGTAAACATGAAAAAGGTAAAGTCTCCATCTTTCTTTAAGGCTGCATAATATTCCATGGTGTTCATATACCACATTTTATTAATCCATTCATGGGTCGATGGGCACTTGGGCTTCTTCAATGACTTAGCAATTATGAATGGGGCTGCAATAAACATTCAGATACAAATATCTTTGTTATAATGTGATTTTTGGTCTTCTGGATATATGTCTAGTAGAGGAATTATAGGATCAAATGGCAGGTCTTCTTTTAGATCTCTAATTATTCTCCAAATATCTTTCCAAAAAGAAGGTATTAGTTTGCATTCCCACCAGCAACGTAAAAGTGTTCCCTTTTCTCCACATCCACGCCAACATCTCTGGTTTTGGGATTTTGTGATGTGGGCTAATCTTCCTGGGGTTAAATGATATCTCAAAATAGTTTTGATTTGCATTTCTCTGATGATTTAGAATGATGAGCATTTTTTCATGTGTCTGTAGGCCTTGCACCTGTCTTCTTCAGAGAAGTTTCTCTTCAGGTCCCTTGCCCACCCTGAGATGGGATCACTTCTTCTTTTCTTGCTAATACATTTGAGTTCTCTGTGGATTCTGGTTATTAAACCTTTGTCAGAGACATAATCTGCCAATATCTTCTCCCATTCTGAGGGCTTTGTGTTTGCTTTATTAACTGTGTTCTTGGCTGTGCAGAAGCTTTTTAGTTTGATCAGGTCCCAGTAGTGTATTTTTGATGCTGCTTTAATTGCTGGGGGAGTCCTCTTTATAAAATATTCACCCAGGCCAATTTCTTCAAGAGTTTTCCCTGCACTTTCTTCTAGTATTTTTATAGTTTCATGTCTTAAGGTGAAGGATGTGGGTCTAGTTTCAGTCTTCTACAGGTCACCTGCCAGTTCTCCCAGCACCATTTGTCTTTTCTTAGAGTTTTGTAGTTCTTTTTATAGAGATCTTTCACATCCTTTGTTAGGTAAACTCCCAAATATTTCATCTTCTTTGGCACTACTGTGAATGGAATAGAGTTCTTAACTGTCTTTTCAGCTTGGCTATTGTTGGTACATATAAAGGTTACAGATTTATGAGTGTTGATTTTGTAACCTGAGACACTGCTATATTCCTTGATCAATTCTAGGAGTTTTGTAGTAGATTCCCTGGTGTTTTCCAGGTATCCAGGTATGTAATCATATCATCTGTGAAGAGTGAAATTTTGATCTCTTCTGACCCTATATGGATACCCTTGATCACCTTTTTTCCCCTAATTGCAATGGCTAAAACTTCCATTACAATGTTAAAGAGCAATGGAGACAATGGGAAACCTTGCCTTATTCCTTATCTGAGTGGAAATGATTTCAATTTAACCCCATTCAATACAATATTTGCTGTGGGTTTGCTGTAGATGGCCTCTATCAGTTTAAGAAATGTCCCTTCTATACCAATTTTCTTAAGTGTTCTGATCATGAAGGGATGCTGAATATTATCAAAAGCTTTTTCTGCATGAATTGAGAGAATCATGTGGTCTTTGTTTTTTAATTTGTTTATGTGCTGAATTATATTTATAGACTTATGTATATTGAAGCAGCCTTGAGACCCTGGGATAAAACCCACTTGATCATGGTGTATAATTTGTTTGATGTTTTGCTGGAGTCTGTTTTTAGGATCTTGTTGAATATTTTTGCATCAATATTCATTAGTGATATTGGTCTATAATTTTCTTTTCTTGTTGGGTGTTTTTCTCTTTTGGAGATCAATATGATGTTTGCTTCATAGAGTATGTTGGGTAGTATTCCTTCTTTTTCTATATTTTTGAAAATGTTGAGTAATATAGGTACTAGTTCCTTTTAAAGGTTTGTTAGAATTCTGACATGAAGCCATCTGGTCCTGGCCTTTTTTTTTTTTTAGGGAGATTTTGTATAGTCGATGCTATTTCAGAACTTGATATCGGCCTGGTCAATCTTTCCACTTCATTTTGGCTAAGTCTTGGAGGGTGGCGTGCTTCCAAGTATTGCTCAATTTCCTTCAGATTTTCATATTTCTGAGAATAAAGTTTCTTATAATATTCATTAAGGATTTTTTGAATTTATGAGGAGTCTGTTGTTTTTTCATCTTTACCATTTCTGATTGATGAAATTAGAGATTTTACTCTTTTTTTCCTGTTTAGGTTAGCTAAAGGTTTGTCTATTTTATTGACCTTTTCAAAAAAGCAACTTTTTGACTGATTGATCTGTTGTATGATTCTTTTACTTTCAATTTCATTTAATTCTGCTCTAATTTTGGTTATTTCTTTTCTTCTGCTGAGTTAAATTGGAATTGGGATTGGAATGTTCTTCCTTTTCCAGTTGCTTGAGGTGTCCCATTAAGTTGTTAACTTCCTCTTTTTTTCCATTCTTTTGAAGAAGGCTTGTAGTGCTATAAATTTCCCTGTTAGGACTGCCTTTGCAGTATCCCAGAAGTTCTGATAATTTATGTCTTCATTGTCATTTTATTCCAAAAGTTTGGTAATTTCTTTCTTAAACTCGTCTATGACCCATTAGTCATTCAGCATAAGGTTTTTTAGCTTCTATGTTTTTGTCTGAGTATGCAGATTTTTGTTATTACTGAGTTCAACTTTTATTTCATGATGGTCTGAGAAGATGCAAGGAATAATATCTATTCTTTTAAATTTGCTAATGTTAGATTTGTGACCTAAGATGTGATCAATTTTGAGTATGTTACATGGGCTCATGAGAAGAATGTGTATTCAGTTTTGTTAGGATGAAATGTTCTGTAGATGTCTATTAAATCCAAATGTTGAATGGTTAAGTTTAAATCTAAAATTTCTTTACTTAGCTTCTTATTGGAGGAGCTATCCAACACTGCTAAAGGAGTGTTAAAATCTCTAACTACTATGTAGCTGGAGGAAATCAAGTTGCTCATGTCTGTAGAGTTTCTCTTACAAATTGAGGTGCCTTCCGGTTGGGTGCATAAATAATAATAATTGAAATTTCATCATATTGAGTAGTACCTTTAACAAATATTAAGTTTCCATCCTTATCCTTCCTTACCTTGGTTGGTTTAAAGCCTATTGTATCTGCGAATAAGATTGCAACACCTCCTTTTTAACAGAAGACTTTTTTAATGAAATATTTCTCATACCTTTATGCCCCATAAAGTCACACTCTTTTTTTTTGCAGTTTTTGGCCGGGGTTGGGTTTGAACCTGCCATCTCTGGCATATGTGGCCAGCACCCTACTCCTTTGAGCCACAGGCTCTGCCCAAAGTGATACTCTTAAGTGGAAATTTAAGTCTAAAATTGGTATAGAAGGCCCCCCCCAAAAAATATTCACAGTCAAAATGAAACATAAGAACATATTGTTGGTGGAATCTTGTCCCCTCACGCCAAACATATTAAAGTCCTAATTTCCAATACCTGTGAATGTGATCTTATTTAGAGACTAAGGTCTTTGTAGAGGTAATCAAGTTAAGATGGAGTCACTAGGCTGGGCTCTAATCCAATATGACTAATGTTCTAATAAGTAGAGGGAAAGAAACATTACCCGACATAGGGAGAACACCACGTAACAGTGGAGGCAGTGCTTAGAACGATGCATCTGCAAACAAAAGAATGCCAAAGTTCACAGGCAACACTTCATTAGAGAATAAAGTCCCAGCTCCTACAATGAACATCCAGCACAGGTGTTTCTCGCCACATCTGATTTGGTATAGGTCATTGTTCTTCATTGAGCATTGTATCTAATAGTTTGTGTTTAGGAGCAAGTTGGATTAAAAAAAAAAAAAAGAGGTAGGTATTTTTAAACACTAAAATCACTCAATACAGTGAACCACAGACACCGTGAGAGGAATCAAGGAATGTAGATCTCAGCATAGGGCAGGGCATTGATTCACCTCTCATCTCATGTTACCACTGGGGATGGGTGAAAAGACAAAGTAAATCATCCTTACTTAAAATACTCACTGTCTGTCTCTTCTTTTCTCTCTTCCTCATCTAGGCTGTGTGCTGAAACTGCAATGGTGAAATATGAACAGTGTTTTGTATTTTAGACTTGATTTATTTTAGTTGTCTCACAAGGATATAATTTATCATAATTGTCTCAGTGTTCGAAGAGTTTAAATATATCCATTTTATTGCCCTTTAATCTGAAAAAATTAAAGTTTAAATTTAGGAGGATACTTTGCATAATTCATAACTTTTTTGCTCATTAAACTACTATTCTTTGTTTATTGAGTACAGACATACGGTTCATTTGAGAAAAAAATACATGCTAATTTACTTTTTGTTTAAATATATTTAAACTTAGTTATAAAAGGATCTATGAACTGCTTAAATTTGAGGAATTTGTACCATTTTTTTATCATATTTCATAAAAGGAAAAACTTGGAACAAAAACTACTCTCAACATAAAAAGAAAGATTTAAAACATGCTTCTTGTTCTAAATGCCTTCATTATGGCAAGCATTTATAGAAATTATTCATTTAACAAAAGGAAGTGAGGGTGCAGGTAGTGTTATAGGAATTAATGAATTCTACTAGCAAACTCCATTTCAACATCAGTGTTTTGAGATTTAGTTATGAGAACAGAAACACCTCCACTAAACTTTAGAGCAAAAGTTGATATATATAAACCTGTCAGAAGTCCTTTGATTTTTCATTTCCTGATGAAATAGTACACCACAAAAGCAACAATGTGTGTCCTTTAATTTATGGGCTACAGAGCATGGCTTGTTCTCACGATACAATGCATGTTCCGACATACTTCTTCATAAAACTTCGTGCTCTTATTAAAATTTCTGTTTAAAATGGAAACAATGGCTCGGCGCCTGTGGCTCAACGGGCTAAGGCCCCAGCCATGTACACCTGAGCTAGCGGGTTCGAATCCAGCCTGGGCTCGCCAAACAACAATGACAGCTGCAACCAAAAAAAAAAAAAAAAAAAAAAAAAATGGCCAGGCGTTGTGGCGGGCGCCTGTAGTCCCAGCTACGGGAGGTGGAGGCAAGAGACTCGCTTGAGCCCAGGAATTGGAGGTTGCTGTAAGCTACGATGCCACGGTACTCTATCCAGGAAAATAAAATAAAATAAAATAAAATGGAAACAATACAGGAACACTTTATTTACATATTTTATTCATTTTTCCAAACATAAGTTAATATATATATCCTCCTAGTTATCAAACAAGAGATTGATATTGTTAATGTATTTCTTTCATTGCCTTAGTTTTAAGCACTATTAAAGATAGATATTTTGCTGCCACCACACTCAAATTGTTACAAAAATACATCAGTGATTATTTTACAGTCCCTTTCTGCATGATTTTCCCCCCTTCCCTGGCAAGTCTTATACAAAAAGCTAAATAAAAATATGCGATTTTACTATTCATCTCCCCATTAACAGAAGCCCCTCAATGATTATTTTACAATCCTTTCCTGCATGATTTTTTCCCCTTTTCTGATAAGATATATAGAAAAAGCTGAATACAAATGTGTGATTTCACTGTTCATCTTCCACATTTTAACTTGCAAATTAAGTCAACAGAATTCAACTTTTTAACAAGTTGAGTTTAATTTACCATTTTGTTTATTTTGTTCAAAAGACTCATCTGTTAGACTCTGATGCAGCTAATAATTAACAGATTAATTTCAGATGTCCCCACTACTTAGTTGCTGAATTACTCTTAATTCAATTGTTTAATTATCTGTGCACCCATGCATGGAAAGTTAATATTCAATGGTGTTAGGAAAATTTGTCTGTGTACTCTATAATGTAGCTTATGTACAGATAAGAGCTGGTCAAAATTTATAAACAATAAATGCCTGCGTTTTACCATCTGACTGTATTTATTTTACCATATGGATATTACTCATATTTTTCTCTTACTTTACCAAATGACTGCTAGATGCATATATTTAAAGATATTTATCAGAGAGCGATTACATAACATACATATATGACCTCTTCATCTCTTCACATTTTTATGAATTTCTGCAGAAGTTAATTTTTACTGGACTATTGCTCGGTGGAAGATTCTCCCCTTTACATAGCACCCCTGGATATCCATAAAATACAGAACAAACTCCCCTTGCACTGTTATAATAAGAAGTTTAATTAACAGAAAATACTATGTAACATACATATCTAATATTAAGTATCCAGGTCCTTATTACTGGGAAACTATAAAAAACTCCTAATGTTTCCTCCACTTCTGGTGACTTTTTCTCCGTATCCTGACACAGCAATCATATTCATCTTCTTAAAGCAAATCTCTTTGAAAGCTTCCCCGTTGTTAGAAGATTAAATACAATTCTAATTAAGTGTTTAGAAACTGAGAAATCTTTTGAAAATGTATTTCACTTAACTTATTCCTCTCATTAACTGGAGGTCGAAAGCTTTTTGGTTTTGATTTTCTTTTTCTTTCTTTCTCTCCTTATTTTTTCCCCTGCTATTGTAGAACTCCACTAAAGGAGCCAAGGTCACTTCTCCCTGAGGCCTAGGCTAGAAGCATTTTCACCAAACGAGCTGTTGACTTCACACACCTCGGTCACTGAGCCACAGAGGGATGTAGAAAACCCTATGTCCTGCCACCCACCCCAAGGATGAAAGTTGTAATCAGTTACAGTGGCTGATGTCTCCATGCATCTTGAGTCATGCCACCTTGCGACTATCAATTATACATTTTTTTACCCTTCACTTGGGGCTAATGAACATATGTTCATTCTACAAGGATTCCAGGGTACAAGCTATCCTGGAGGTTATCTCAAGTATCTTTCTTAAGTTGTGTTATGTTATTCAGGGATAGTTTTCCCTTCCCCACTGTTTACTTTTTCACTTGCAAAGACGTTTATCTCCATCCAGTTGCCAAGTCTTGTTTTTCTCTATATAAAGATTTGCATATTTGTATGTGAACACAGACAGAGGTATAAACAGGTAAAATACATACAAAAATATATACAAACGGCAACAAACAACAACTATTATTTCAACATCAGAGTTTATTCCATTAGCAGTATGATCCAAATAGTGTAAAGAGGGCTGAGGCGTTTTTCTTTGCGTATTTCATTTTCTAACTTCTCTTTACATCAGGGAATCTCTGTTAGAATTCAGGACCACTTCATTCTCTGGGACTCGCAAAAGAAGTATTTCATGTAGGCCTGTTTTTTAAATAGTATCCCATGCCCATCATTCACCTTCATTTAACTGAGCAACCGTTTACAGAGATTTCATCTTGAAAAAGTGTGTGTGAGTCTCTGAAATGGGAATAATAAGCACAATATTTTTTTGAGAAAGATCTTTCTTATAGTATGGGATTTTAAGCTGTGGCATGCCTGACAAAAATTCCATTAGTTAATACTCCACACAATTTCATGTCAATGTAACAAGTGTGGGCTGGATAGAGAAAATACAATATTCAGAAAACAAAACTGTTTTCTCTTTTATGTGTATACACACACACACAAAGACTAATCAAAGACGTTGACATTGTTGCCATTTTTATATATTTCTTTTGTATGCAGAGGAAAGACTAATCAAAGACTAATCTAAGACAAATCAGTCAGTCTGTGTCTGTCCAAAGTATTCAAACAATACCTTAAAAAGTTGCCTGAAGAAAATGCTATTGAAAAGGTTTGCTGTCATAGACTTGGATATAAGTCCCAATTTATTATTCTAAGGTTGTATGGTTTTCAGAAAATTGCTTAACTCTCTAAGATTTAATTTTCTCTTGTATAAACAAGTGTACCACATTTATAAAGTTTAACTCTCTCAGATTTAATTTCCTCTTTCATACTATAGAACAAGTACATATCTAGATTAAAGAAAGTGTTTAGGACATTGGTTTTTAAGCCAGATTTTGCTGAATTTTTGAGTCCAGTGTTGCTGCTTTGGGGATTCTACAAACATGAAGTATACGTTTTGTTGTATATTTAAAACTATAATAACAATGGTAATGGCAATTATAAACTACATACAAATAAAATTATGACATTGAGGCCATGTGAATAATGAGAGTGTATTTTATTGATTCAACAAACAATTACATAAGTTGAGCAGAAATATATTACGGAGAAAGTGTCAAAGTACCATGACATTTTATTTCTTTCACTGTCCTTGTAAAATGAAATTTGAGCATAGTAGGCAAGAGGATGAAACAGTTTTTAGGAGTCCTCCATTTTTCTCTTCTATGGATCAACCACAATTTATGAAACTCTATTACAATATTTCTAAGAGCTCTTCCTTCCATTCAGTCTGCTGTTATAAAGTTCATTATCTGGTCACAGTGGCATCCTTCACCAAAATGCCAAAATGTTAGGATGCTACAGTCTTACAGCTTCTCCATTTTCTCAACTTTATTCTTTTTTTTTTTTTTTAGCTGCTGGCACAGTCTTGGTTTTAAATCTTAATCTTGCCACTTTTAGCAATGATCCACTGCCAAAATTTTCAATTTTGAAATGATAATCTTTGATCACAACTTCTATTATTTGTAACAAACTCTTTCTTTGAAGCACCTCACTGTGTCCTCTACCACCTCAGTATCGCTTAGTACACTGGCAGTATCAGATTCCCATTCTTAAATGGCTTTCATTTTTATTCAGCCATTTTCAACTTTAATAACTTCAACGTCATCCTGTGTTACTTTGAATTTATTCCCCCATCACATAGTTCTTCTTCATGATTATTTTGGCAATCTGAAACTCTGAGACTTCACTCACTCTCTTTCATCATTTGTGTTCTTTGTCAACCAAGTACACAAGGAGAAAATGATAGAATTAAAATGTGTCTATTCAATTTCATGATATAGAACAAGGATTGTAGATTAAAGTGCATATATGTTAATAGTCCAAAGTTACCTCTGTCCAGCAGAGAACATTTACCCTTATTATTTCCAAAAATGTTGGAACCTCTTCACTGGTTTATTCTTTCTTGACTTAATGAAGGGACCTTGGATCTTACTGAGAAAAGAGTAAATGATAAGTTTTTTTGGTTCCACAAACTGATTTAAATAAATTCATCCTAATATGACCACCTGTTAGTCTTCTGACTCCTTCCTCAGTGCCAAAGCAGCACTGCAAACTCCAACACTCTGAGGAACAACATTGTAAGAAATACTCAAGAATTCATCTTATGTCAGAACTAGCTTCAGGTATCTGTATACTTATTAAGAAGTTAAATCCAGTTTTATGGGAGAATGCCATTAATACGTCCTACCTAGTCTTATGTTCTACTCATTTTAAAACATTGCTACTTTTACAAGTGTTTCTTTGGTTCATGTAGGCATGTTTTAGCCAGAAACTCCAAGTTCATCTTGGAACATGGTATACTTCCTCCTATGGAAAAGGCAGCATTTTCTCACCTGGGCTACATGGAGCACTAAGGATGTAAAGGCAAGTGAGAGTGACCTGGAGAAAGACAAGCACTTTCCTGAGAAGTGCCGAAGTGCCCCTCTTAGATGAGGCCTCCTGTTTGTCTTCAGGCAAAAGGAGGCTATATTGTGTGTGTGTGTGTGTGTGTGTGTGTGTGTGAGAGAGAGAGAGAGAGAGAGAGAGAGAGAGAGAGAGAGAAAATCTGTATCTTTTTTCCTGGAATGTTTATCAGTATTTGAAAATCCAAGGTTCTCAGGGGCAGCAAGTTATGTGTTCCCAATCCAGTCCATAGGGATCTACTTCTTCCTTATTAGGACCCTGACTTTAGCACAGGGGAACTGTCAAGGGTGAGAGTTTGATCTCCTTTGCAAGTTCTGCTACCTTCCCAATTCAATCTCAGGCTTATTTTTAGCCCAATTCACAATCCAACTATAGTGATGTGGATAGCTTTAAATACTATCTGAGTAGATATTTAGCCAAACTTAATTAGTCATTGTCACAATGATAATGACATTCACCCCTATTATTTCAAGAAGCAAGGGTAGATAATAAAAACCAGGCAACTATACAATCTTATAATGACTTTTGTGCTAATGAATGTCAAGGGATAAAGATTTGGCATAGCTAATTATTTTCTTTTAATCTGTACCTCATCTCAGTCCACCACAGATAAGTATCAGTCAATATATGCCAAGAGTTACCACTACCCTACTTCCCATGACCAGTGAAACCCTAGTTGTCATCTAATGATTGGGTACACCAATTCCACAATTTCTTCATGCAGGCCTGAATATAGACTCTGATACAAGGACTTGTACACAGGTATTTTATTCGGGAACTTAGAAACAAAATTGAGGGGTTGGAGCCAGTGATTTACATGCAAGAAAAATGCAAAAATGTGTTAATAAGCTAATTATTTCTGTGAACATTTAGGATTCAATCCTGCCATACAATCTCTAAGGAAGTATGGAGAACAGGCTTCAGAATCTTCCCATGAAGGAGAAGAAGGCTGAGTATTTATCCTCTAACTATCATTCCCCTTAGATTGAGGGGTACCTTTTGGGTATTCTCACCCCCAAACTTCAGGGAATTGCAGAACAACATCTGTAGCTTTGGAGGAAGCAGAGCAGAGCAAGGTACCTTGTCATGACTTTGGCGTGTGTCACTGTCAGCGGTGCCAAGATGTGTCCATGCAGGCAACGCTACAACCACAGGGAATGAAAAGATGTTATCATTTAATAGTATGTTCTTAGCTCTTGTCATACATGAATCTCCTTGAAGTATTGGATATTTTTGTCTAAATCTACCTTAAAACTTTCCACTTCATTTTCCTTAAAATAATGGGCTGTTTAGATTCCCTTTCATTCCTTTTTGCTATAACCTCACATTTTCCTCCATTCTGCTAGACATTGTTTTTTCATGTGTAACTTCCCTCAATTTTTTTGTTTGATGTCTCTCAGCTCTCTTATTCTCCAGCATCATCTATCACCTATTAATCTATATTTCAGTGGCTGGCCCTGCTTCTTCATTTGCATCTCCCAGACATCTCCAGTGAGAAGTGCCAAATGCAATGCAAGCTCAGCATGTCACAGATATGTCCATCTTACATCTTTTATTTTCTCAGTTTCTTATTTCTCTCTGAGGCATCATCTCTCAATGTTCAGACTGAAAATGTCAATATTGACATCTACTACTCATTCTCTTCTTTCTTCATATCCAATGAGTTTTCAAGTACTTTCTAGTCAAAGGTTTATTTATTTTTTAAAGCTTTCTTCAATTCTTATTTCTTACCAGTTCTATACCCTAATTCACACCTTAACTCCCTCCAGTTAGAGGATTAGAAAATATTTTTACTGTGTTTCTCTTTCCAGTTTATCTTACACGGGCTACCATATTGTTTTATTCTCAAGCACAGTTCTGATTCAGACACATTCTTCTAAAATGCTTTTTGGAAGATAAAAAATTAATAAATAAAATGCTTTTAGCAATTAGCCAGTAGGAATAGATACCATTTCCTACATGCCACCTTCTGTTCTATTCATATGACTTTTGCATTTATTAACTTATTTGAACTTTAGGTCATGTAATAATTATCACCTCCATTTTACAGATGAGGAAAATTTCCTAAAATTATATCCCTAGGAACAAGTAAATCAGAGATAAAAAAGGTAGCTTGTTTTAAAAATCTATGCTGTTAATAACTACTATTCTAAGATGGCTCACTGAGGCCACATAGAACCTATGACTGTAGAATATAACTACAAATACTTAACACTTGTTATAACTTTTTCCCAAACTACTTTTTAAAACTAACTCCCATTTTTAATGACTCAGGATTTTCTGTCCTAATTTTTTAATACACTTTACATTACTTCCTCTTACCAATGACTTTTGATATTATTACTATTCCCACCCTCATTTTTTCTCAGCTGGAGAAACTGAAGCTTGGCGAGAAGAGATTATTTTTACCAGGCTCCATGGCCAGTAGATTGCAGGGTTAAAAACTGAAATCATGCCCCTGCTTCTTGGGACTACATTCTGGACAAACGCACCATTCTTTCTTCATTCACTCCTCGGTTTAGAGAATATCCGGTATGTCCCTCAATACTCAGTCCCCATGCCACTCCTTATATTTCTTCCTTCAAAGAAAGTGCATTTCTGCCTTATTTACTCTGCAGACCCAAACATTGCCTATGGGAAGTCCTCCTTGATTGTTACCTTAGTTGGAGATAGGACCTTCATCCTCTGGATTTAAAAAAGTCTTGTACCTCTGCATATGCAACCAGAGTTTATATTACATATATTTGTTCCCTGTTTCTATATGCTAATTGAGAAAAACAAGTCTGTCTCCATAGCCTCTGCAACACCTACAATGTAATAATTTGGAGAAGTGATTAATTTATTTTTATAGGAGGTACCCATCAAAGAGGAGAAAATTATTTTTATCACCCCTTAAAATAAATAGGGCTGTAAGCAGAAATAAAATATTTGAAAAAAAAGAAGAAATACAGCAATACACAGCCTTGATAATTTCTATCAATTGACTTCTTAATCGCTTAAAAAAAATTATTACCTAGTATAAAAGCAGTCATTAGGCAAGAAATCTAAGAAGGTGTTCAGGCACTTTACATAGAGCTTTTTAACATAAATGCTCTGTTTCTTTAGCAGTTATTTACTAAATCTCCAGTATGTGCCAGGATCCATGAGGAATAAATACTGAGGGTAGAACACTGAGCGTCACAAAGACTTCATCTCTGATCTTAATCCAGCAAAAAAGACCACACAGATGCCAGAAACATTTATTACAGTAAGTCCCACAAATGGAGTTTTGCATAGGGAGCTTTGGCATGAAAGTAGAGGAAGGGGCACTCCTGCTGAGTTCTGAAGCAGAACTTCAGGTAACTGGGAGACAAAGGAAAGAAAGAGTATTCTGTGCAGAGAAGAATATGTAAAGGGTCAGAGTGGTGACTAAGGCAAAAAATAAAAGAGGTTGCTATTTCAATGTGTCCAACGAGATGCCTAAATGATGAAGTGAACAGGACTTAAACAGGGCTGGCTACTTGAGTTTAGAAATGTAAATGTGGTGGAATGAAATGGTGAGTCACGGCAAATTAAGCTATGAATATTTATTAGATTACATAACTTCCTGCTTAGTATTAATGTTCACTATAATGAAGCAATATTTCATGTTTCTTATTTTATCACTTCAAAGTTCCCAGGTGATCTTTTCCAGGAATTATAGTCCTTTTATTGAACTCTTCAAAGTGATAGCTTTTAGAGTCTTAAGATATTTTTAATATTCAATCAATTTTAATTTGCAGTGAACTGCTCTTAATTAAATGCTTCTCTTTAATCATATTTATTTTTTGATGGGACAACCCCAAATAATTATTATTTTAGGATTACTTTTAACTTTTCCTTTAATTTAAATCATTTCAGTGATAAATATTTTATCAGTTTACACTTTCAAGACATAACAGAAATAAAATTTGATTTATTTCTACAATTGGGAAATAAAACACGTTTGAAGGAAAAATATAGTCAGTAGGATTACAAATCTATTAATTTAAAAAAAATTTCTAACTGCTGTCCTATTTATGCAAGTTTTTGGTGTCAGAAGAAGCTTCAAGACACTTCTCTTCTCAGCCTGTGCTTCCCACTAGAGAGAGGGTAGCCGGAAACTGTATCTGAGATATGAAATTTGTTCTAGTAGCTATATTAAAAACTAAGAAGAAATAAGTGGCTATTGTTTATATGCTATAAACAGTATGAAAATCTTAATTTAGAGACTGCACATTTTGTTACTAAATCTTTGGCTGTTCGTGTGTGTTCCAGTTACAGCACATCTCATTTCTGGCAGACCTGATTCCGTGAGTTCAGCAGCTGCATGTGGAGAATGATTACTGTATTGGACATAGTCAGTTGGGGGCCAGACTGGTCCTTAGAACAATTTTCCCAAATTGTCTCCTACTAACTAATAATCTGAACTGTTGGTCAGAGTACCAACCCACTTCTTCCTATTTCACAGCTCTCCTTTCATCGCTTAGTCATCTCTCGGATTTACTCTAATCTTCATTCCTAGTTTTCTGACTTAATTCTTCATTCTGTGATCTTAAAGCCTCATTCAGTGTCCTTATATTTTAAATACTGTCGTGTGTATATGTGTGTGTACACATGTATATATAGCAATGGCTACACATAAATATAGGCTATATTGCAATATGACATGTATGGGTTTGAGATACATGACATGTAAGGTCAGACAATTAAGTCCATGAACTCAATTTAGAAAAGTGCTCCATACCTCATGGCTGAATAACACTACAGTCATCTTTACAGTACTCCCCTAAGCAATTTTGGAACACTTTTCCTGGAATGACCTTTAGAGGTATTGTCATAAGAAATCTGAGAAGTTTGCAAACTCATCCTAGAAAAAGTGTTTTGAAGGGTGGACTAAGTGCTGGTGAGGGTGCATAGCTTGCCAATGGGAATAATTGAAGGTGACCACGGAGACATTCAGCAATGAAATAAGTAGCGCTTTTTCTAGAGTGGGTTCAGGAACTAAATTGTCTGACCTTGTACATATGTAGTATAATATACAATGCATATGTGTGTGTTTGTGCCTGGGTGTGTCTTTCATTAATTGAACAAATATCCACATGAAATCTTTATGTTTTTAGGTCAGAGTTGTAAAAAAAATGATCAAATATACATGGTTACTGCCCTCCAGGAACTTAAAATCTACTTGTGTCTCTCATACCTGTGATGCAGGTATATTTACCTATGTTTTTCAGTAGCTTGGAAACTAGACACAACAATCTTTCCCTGACTCCCTACATGTTCATCTACCGAGTTCAATAACATATACACTCTGGCTCAAAGTTGGCAATTCATCCTTAATTTTTTTCTCATTTTCTCTCCACATTACCAAATGCTTTATCTTTCATAATTTCAGATTTTAAAGCTCACTCAGGTTTGCTTCTTACCATTCATTGTATTGCACTGCCTTCATCTTACATTTTCTCATTTTTTCCTAAGTAGTAGTATATGATATTTCTGTCTTTTCTCCCCAAATGGAAACATTTTAATGTACATTATAAAATTATGCATGTTTATTCTAAAAATCATAGCTGAAATGTAAATGTAGAGCAGAAAAATCTAATTTACTGGAAAAATTTGCTAATATTGTAAATATCCATTATTGATTATTGTTTTGAATTTTTTTAATGAATGACCAAAACTGTGACATTAAATTTTAATAAAAAAGGTTTAGTAACTTTTGTATAATCTCTGGAACAGTAGAGTTTGGTAATTATTTTATTGATATTTCTAAAAGTATGACATTTTAAAACATGAATAAATCATATTTGTGGAGAAACATAATGTAAAATTTTCCTATAATAGCTGAGCCAGTAGATTTTTATAAGCTTTGCTTTTAAAATAATGCATTCTAAACTTAATTAGATTAAGAACTGATATTATATATATATTCATATTATACTTATTAGCATTATTGATGTAGGATTGAAGTGTTTAATGTTGAAATCTTAATTTAATATCTGTGGTAATACATCATTAATAGCAAATCAGTGGTAGGAAACTGCAGCTATTAAGACAAATACTCAATATCTCTAAATATAAAAATAAATATTGATTGTATTAGTCCACTTTCCTTTTAGCAAATAACGTGGAAAGGATAGAAAACTGCTAGAATTCAATCTCTGAAAGTTTATAAAATAAGATAAGTCACTTCATAAGCTATTTGTCATAATGAGTATCATTCATAATTGAGTAGTGCAACCACATTTTATGTGACTGGCAAAGAAACATAGTCACAAATATAATAAAAAAAAATAAAATTCCACAAATTGATTTCTTGAACTAAAAGTTAGAAAGCATTTTCTTATTAAAAATGTGGTTATCTATGCATGCCACCAAAACATACCGATGGAAAATAGAGTGAAATAAGTAAATGTTATTTGCTGAATGATTATTTCTGATCCTTCAGACTAGCTTCTCCATCATCGGATGAAATTAGTTTAGTCTGATATGACTTATACTTAATGGTGATCACTGATTTCATTTCCAAGTGCACATAAATCATCCCTTTAATAATATTTGTTAGACTCTTTCCCAAAACTTATATCAAAAGCTATAAACTCAAATATCTAGAGACCAAGAAAATGACAGAAACAAAAGGGCAGGAGAATGTGTACCTTTTTAAAGGTAAAAGCTTCAATTTAAGTCTGGTCAACTGTGGAGGTGAAATCTGATTTTAAATGTTACCAACTAATTCTCTACTTCTGTTTGTTCATTTCTTTGTTTTGTTTTAAATCTTGGGAAAGTCTAATTGCTTCAGTAAGTCAGATTTGCTTGTCATTGCACACTCTCTGCTGTATAGTTTAAATCAAAATTCCATCTTCCTTTTAAACTCTGACTATCTCCTGATAGCCATCCTTTCCCCCCTGGCCTTTGCACACACATGTTGTCAACAGACAAGACAGTATAAAGATGACAAAATTTACATGGTACTTTGGCACAATCTACATTAAGAATTTCTTTTAAAGACATAGCCCTTGAGCAGTAGTTACTTGATTAGACAAGGAAAAGTTACTTGCATTTAAGACAGAGAATTTAAAAAATAGTTTTTCAGAAAAAAAATCCTTATATGTAGGCTCCATTTTCACAAGCTCAAAACCATCAGTTAATAAGTTTGTTCAAAGAATTAATTCCTTTTCAACAAATACACAATTATTTCATATTTAATTTACATAGTTCATTACATTAGTTTTTCTGAGTGGAAAGAGGAATCAAATAAATTATATGATTGAAATCACTGAGCAGTTGATTCAATTGTTTAGTAGAGACACAATTCTAGTTCATTAAATAATGCCAATATTGTACCAAAAATAGACAACTTTTATTAATTCCATTGCTGTGGGCATTCTTCCTCTGAGGAATTTTACATTTTTGCCAACTCTGATTATTTAGAAATACTCTGCTTCTTCACAGTATGAATTGGAAGAACTCCCATTCGCCTCTTGTCACACTTTCAACATCATGTGCTAACCTGCCCAAATGCAAGCGTGCTTATCTTGTCAGAAGCTTGTGAACTCTAACTGTGAAACAGAAAGAATGATGCTTGCATAGGACAATTTTGTTGTTTTACCACATTATGCAATTTAGACATTCAAGGTGGAAATGTGAGGCATCTTTATCTTTGCATTTTGCCTGTGATCACCTTGATTTCAACTTTTTGGCAGGGCCATCCTTTTCCCCACACAGGGTCAGATATTTGAGTTTCAACTGTGTTGACTGCAGACCTTGGCCTGAAATAAACGTGTTCTGACTCTGCTAAGGCATCCCTTCAAATGCAATCTCAGTTCCATTGACTCCCTGACTTCCCTCACCCCTAACCACCCTTAATAGCACAGGCTTATTTCTTTTTTAGGCTTAGGTGTTTTATCCGTTATGTCAATCCTTTTCCCCAAGGCTATCTTAACAAAAGTTTCTACTCCTGCTATACTGTTTTTGTTTTTGTTTTTGTTTTTGGATCACCTCAATTTTCTTGCCAATTATCTGCTTCCATGTTTTACAACTAATTTAATAACTGAATTTTATAATGCCCTTTGTCTAGAGAGGACTATGTACTCTAAGTAGTTTTCTGTAGAGAGCATAGAATTTTGTTGAGCTATTCATATTTTTCCCTGATTTCTTTACTTGTAAAGCCAGTATTTGTGAGCATTAAAGCTAAGAGTAAAAAAAACTAGAAAATCTGGTCCTAAAGAATAGAAATGAATATGATATGGTAGTGCCAAGATTTTAAAAAAACATCACTACCCAAACACTTGTGGTAGCCAAAATCATCAGTCAAAGAATATTCATCCAGAAAATTATAGGTGACCTTTTGATTTGGTTATAAAAAGGTTAAGTGTTTCTAAAACAAATGAATAAGTAGTATTTATCATTTTCTGCTAACAAATTTTTTCACTTGCACTAAATGGTATTAATGAAACCAAAACCAAATGCACATTTTAATCTTCCCTCTTCATGGTTTATTAAATATTGTGATTAAAGAGAATTGGGAAACAAAAGTTCAACATATTTAAGACTATAAACTCACTAATCAATCTATTTTTGAAGGTATTTCCCTTTTGACTGCATATTTGTATTATGCAAAAAAATCCACATTCTATATCAACATTTTTAATATAAAGGCACTATAGAAAGATGTTATTTATAATAAAGTTGGATAGATTCAAAGTTGTATGCAAGAATATTAATTTGAAGAGTGCCAATATAACCCACTGCCAGACCCTTAATATTCACATTTGAGTATAATATAGTCCAACTACATTTAACATCAGAAAAACATACAGCCTTCAGTCTCTCTATATTAGCTAATTTCCAAAACATACATTACAATTTCATTACTGCAATGCCTCTAATTTAAATATGCGGTGTTGGGTTGGTCATGACAGAAGAAAAATACCAATTCAGCTTTTACAGTGAACACTTTTTCTTTTTATTGGCAAATAATGTAAAAAAAAATCGATACATTGGGAATTCTTTGAAAATTTTCATAACTTTTTCATATTCCTGGCAGAAATCCCAAAGTGGTGAATTTACACTTTTGCATAAAGGATGAATATTCTTTGACTGATGATTTTGGCTACCACAGGTGGTTGGGTAGTGAAGTTGTTTCAAAACTTAGCACTACAATGTTATGTCAATTGTTTTCTATTTTTTTTAATGGATCAGCTAATAGTAAGATGCATAATAATCACAAAGTTAGAAAAAGAAGACACAAAGTTAAAATAGAATGTGACTTTTCTAAGAAACAAACAGTGAAATTGATATGAATTGGTTACACACTGAACTCTCCATTTTGTGATGACTTACAGTAAGTAGTTCACATACCCTGTACTTGGATGTCAAAAATGTTCATTTTAGCACTTTAGCACTCATACCTGCAATTACTCTCTTTAGTGTAATATTGCTTTTCTCTGCGCATGATAATACCCCCATCAAACATTACAACTTCTCTAAGGAGAGAAAGCGTTTTACATTATACATGAGTGTGGTCAAATAGTTGGTGTTTAATAAGGATTTGTTGAATTAATTTGTTGAAAAATAGAATTATTTATTTATTTATTTACAAAATAAGTATTGTAATTTCTATGTATAAGGCACTATAATATTAATACTTTTCTCCTTAAGAATACAGAACATATTTTACTTTTAAACTTAAAATATCCTTCTGAAATTTAGAAAGAACTTATAAATGAGGGAGATTTTAAATAAAGATTATTAATAACATAAATTCTTTAAATATTAATTTTTCATCTAATAGACATATTTTTGTAGGTATACTATTTTTAACATAGGCATGGTCTGTTTTCAAGATATTTGTGACCTTCTAGAGATAGAGTTTGTGTAATAGTTACCAATTATTTTTAATAATCAGTATTTACTTTCAAAAATTAAAGTGAATTTGTCGAAAAGGAGATTCAAATAAAGTATGAATTTAAGGTACTAATGATTTTCATGATGATGTTATCTGTATTCAAAAGCCCAGTAGTGGGAGGCAGAGTAAGATGGCGGTCGGGATAGATGCATAGCCCATCTCTAACAGGACATCATCTCACAAGTGAGAGGGAGGGGGCTCTGGATCTTTCCCTGTGTGGATTATTGGTGTGGATGGACAGCTGGAAATGCATAGCAAATTGGTGGATTGCTGTATTTGAGGTGTAGTTCAAATCCTCGGACTCTGATAGAGACTTTTCCCCTGCCTGGTAGAGACTGCCGGCAGCCAGCCCCTCCCACAGGGAGGACAGCAGTTCACAGCTCGCAAAACCTAATTGATGAAAATTTCGGTGAAGCTTGGATTCCTGAGTTTGGCGACCAGAAAGGGGTGCTACTTGGAGCCTTAGAGGACTAGGCAGCCCAAGGGAGAATGGAAGGGTGGGCATCGTGCTGGGAAACAGACATTTTGAATTGTTCTAAATGGCAGATACCTTTTCCCCAGATCATTGGGAGTAATTGAATGGACAGTGCCATCCCTGGTGGGGAATCCTGGTGAGGCCTGACTGTTCAGGGTGCACAGGGAAATGGGGCTTGGAGGAGACACTCTGAGCTGTGGAAATTGGTGAAGAGAGCCCCCATGCACTGCAGAGGTGGAAACAGCTGCAGTCCTGAGCGGTGGCGGCCAGAGCTGCGGCAGCCGGCAGCCGAGGCAGCCAGAGTTGCAGCAGCAGCTTTGGCCAGCTCCTCTCCCACAGCTGATTGCAGTTGCCAGTTTGTGGGAGAACGTGGGAGCTGAGTGGAAAGATTTGTGCAGCATGGACTCCTGCACCAAGTTTGGAGGTCGGATGGGAGTGCTGTCTGGAGCAGAACACCCGAAGTGGGGCATCTTTTAGAAAACAAACTATTGCAGAAACTCCAAAGATGGCCATCAACCGTGGAGTGGTTACCATAGTAACAAAGTAAGTGGGGAATCAGGTACAAGCCTGGGAACCACTCGCAGTGCCATCTGGTGTCCGAAAAGTATATTGCATTATAAATTTATTCACACTAAAGTTGACTTCTACCTCATACATATAGATGTGTATTTCTATATATATACAAGAATAATATTTTTGAGGTTGGGTTTTTTTTAATCCTTTTCTTGGAGGATCCACTGATAATTAATTTTTTATTTTACTTTTTTTCTTATGGTATTTTTATTTCTTCTATTTTCAATTGTATTTTTCTTTTTCCTTTCTTCTTTTTTGTAACTCTTTTACAAACACTACTTTCTTTTTTCTCTCACCTTCCTCTTCTTCCCTTCTTATGGCTTCTGAGTGTGCTTACATCATATTTTTTAGAGGTTTTTTTTTCCCAAATATTTTACAAGTATTGTTTTTATTATAGATTTTGTTGTTGTTTGTTTTTTTGTTTATTTGTTTTGTTTTTTCTGTATATCTATGTGTTTCTGACTGGGTGCATCTGTGGGCTTGTGTGTCTGGTAGCCTTTTTATTTGTTTATTAGTTCATTCGGTCTCAATCTGATTGGTGCTCTAAATGTTTTCCTTGCCACCTTGATCCTTCAGTCTACCCTCTCCCCCCGGTCTGGAAGTCTAGAAGTCCAACTCATCCTGAATCCAGATGGCCTGCATTTCTTAGCTAGGACTGGGCATTGCATAGACAGTAGCTGTACAGCTGTGCTGTTCCTGTGAATCCAGTAACTGTACAGGAAGACATAGAGGGAAAGGGGATTGTCCCAGCTCAAAGAAAAAGAGTATCTCGGGGTGGGGGGGGAACAAGATGGCTGACTGGAAGCAGCTTCTGAAAAAGGCTCCCATCCAAAAGGGAAGATAACCTCTTGAAACTGCACAATTAAGCTGAATATTGGGAACCCAGCTGAGAGAGAGAAGTGATTTCTGTGGATAACCTCTGCTGAGACTGGCTGCAACCCCAAGAAAGCACACTTCAGGTACAAAATTCATCTGAAAGAAAGAGTGCCCATCCTCTCCCCCAAGAAACAACCAAGCTGAAAAAATAGTCAAAGATTCCATTCCTTTCACAGTAGTACCAAAGGAGATGAAATATTTGGGAGTCTACTTAACAAAGGAGGTGAAAGATCTCTATAAAGAGAACTATGAAAATCTAAGAAAAGAAATCACTGAACATGTCAACAAATGGAAAAACATACCATGTTCATGGTTGGGAAGAATCAATATTGTCAAAATGTCCATACTTCCCAAAGCAATATACAATTTTAATGCAATGCCTATTAAAGCTCCATTGTCATATTTTAAAGACCT